>JALMQS010000030.1:32969465-33121043 GCA_024734495.1 Forficula auricularia | reverse complement strand
ACACATTAATTTTTTTTTTCAAAAATATATTCAGTTTATTTCTAGTTAAATTTTTTTCATTTTTTTTATACCTCTTCAAAATGTGATAGATCTTTTTGGCCCACCCTGTATATATGTATATCAGGTGCGGCCAGTAACTTTTCAGCCAGAGGATTCTGTCCAAAAAATGACCCTTCATTTTTCAAAATTTGACTTTATTGTTATCCCTATCACTCGCATCCATAATAAATATTAATTAAAACATAAATAGTAGAGAGAATTGGACAATAAATAAAAAACAGAGATATTTATTTAATGGGCCAGACGTTTCGTCGATTTATTTCGACTTCCTCAGTGGCTCATCTTATCACTCTTTGTCAAAAGACAATTCCACCATGCGACGAGAATTGTATTTTGACAAAGAGTGATAAGATGGGCCACCGAGGAAGTCAAAATAAATCACGAAACTCTGTTTTGTATTTATTGTCCAATTTTCTCTACTATTCAATATTTAATTTGATTTTATTATTCGTAAAATTCATCAATAACCGCTTAATTTAATTTTTCAAATTCAACATTAGATTTTTTCGCTTGATATTAAAGACAGAGTGGACAGATCTATTTTCACTTTGACTACTTCCAGGGGCTAGTAAAAATAATCCACCTTTTTCTATCTTAGTTGCTCTGTCTGAAAACTTTCAATAAGTATTTTTTGGTTGCTATAAAATAATTAGTTTGGATATAATATTGAAAAAATTACGATACCTATTTTTTGCTATTACGGCTTGCATTTAGCCTCTTTGTTTTTATTAATATTGTCTACTTAATTGTAAAATTGTAGTTTCCAGTTTTTTTGGTGTTGAGTGTATAAATAAATGCTAGGCAGGGACGGCGCGCCGTCCGGTAGCCATACCGTTAACTGATCTGCCAATTCGGTTGTCTAAATACCAGGGGCTCCCAGGATCGAGGTGTAGCTATTAAATGACTGGGCTGATGCTGCTACTGGCAAACAGCGAGCGTGCCACTAGTGTTGAACATGATTGTGTCGGTAAAACAATTTTATAATAAGGTAGACAAAATATTAATTAAATAAAGCGGCCAAATGACATCAAATATTTCACCGAAACATCTTTTAGTTGATCATTCAGAATTAGTTTTTATTCAATTTATATGTAGTTTTAAAATGAAAGTCAGGTCATCGAGTACATGTGAACTAATTTAATTTCAACCACTTAAAATCAAAGTATTCCATAAGAAAATGGTTCAAATATGAAATCTGGAAAATTCTATTCATATTCTAACGTTTAAAAGTTGCATAAATTTTAAATTAAATCTAAAGCGAAATAAAGTTAAACAAAATTAATATATTATGACACGGTATGAAGATACTCTTGACGTTCTGAGATTTTATATACCTATATATATATTTTTTATTTATTGTGTGACGTTCAATTTTTTGGAATATCGCGAATCTAATTGTTTTCACGATATCATTCATGGGAAAACAATTAACGTGATGGACCGATTAGTTCTGCAGTCATTTTTTTTTATTATTATTTTTATTAGAATTGTAACGTTGTTTATAAGCTTTTCGAACATCACGACTAATCGAGAATCTTTTAGTCCTCTCTGGATTCCAATAGAAACTGAATCTCGAAAACAAAAAACTTTTTTAAAAGAGTAAAAAGTAGAATATAAATAAATATGGTAAATAAGTAAATAAATAAAATCAAATGAATTGTTCGATTCAATGTAAAGCAAATTTGAATATACGAGCCCCGTCCCATCTCAATTGGCCCACCATTATTTTTTATTTTTAAATAAAATTATGCTAATTCACGGTAAATATAATTTAAATATTTATTTTTACTATCATTTGGAACAACATTTTAAACAATTTTAAAACATTTTATTGTAACATTTAACTTAAAATTAGGGGGTCGGGTAGGCTAGGCGGTAGCATGACAGCGAGCTAACCAGGGGACCAGGGTTCGAATCCGACTCGAGGCATCCAGCTAAAATCTGACCCCGGGAGTAGAGACAAATTTGAAAAATAAATATATAGTATCGTAAAGTGGCTTATTGCTAAAAAGGCCGAAAAGCCCAAAAAAAAAAAACTTAAAAAACTATTTTTTAATTGTTAAAAACATATTTTATAAAAAAAATAGTTCTTTGCTTTTCTTACGATTATTTTTTTTTTTAAGAATCTTTGGAATATGAAATAATGTAGAAATGATTCCGCGACATTTCAGCCCCCGACAAAATATCCTTCAGACAAAATATCTCATGACAAAATAACCCTTCCCCTCGTGAATCTTATGAGTAATGCAAATCGACTCCGGTTCGGTTAATATATATTCAGTTCGGCTCGGTTGGGTTCGTATAGCTCCTTTTCGGGCTGGCTGAGACCGATCTAAAAACCAGCCCGAAAAGGAGCTATACGAACCCAACCGAGCCGAACTGAATATATATTAACCGAACCTCCGAAAGTTTAGTCCGGGCGGGGTGTGTTTCGGGCTCCCATTTTTTTCTAATCAAACACACATTGAAAACCGAACCAGCCAATCGTCGGGCGGGGTGTGTTTGGGGCGCTATATTTTCGCCCAATATTATAATAATAATTAATAACGATAATGATTAATAACACTTTTAACAAACAATCAATAATTGTGTAATGTAAACATAGACGATAAATAAGTAAATATAGATGATAAATACTATATTATAGATAGTAAAAATAATAAATTGTTAGCTAGAAAATCTAACGACAGACAGCAGCACTTTCAAACGGCTAATTAGCCGCCAAAATATGAAAGTCTGTTTATATTATTCAAAACTATGATTATAAGCTTCTCACTTAATCTCTTTTGTATTCTCCCTTATACTGGGGAATATTTTGTCAGAAGATATTATATCGGGGGATATTTTGTCCTTGGGATATTTTGTCGGGGGCTGAAATGTCGAATGCAATTTCATGAAATAGAATGATTTCTTTTCCTTAAGAGCTAAGGCATTGCAAGGATGTCAAATACAAGTCTAGACCTGTTTCATACCAAATTAATGTTCAAAAATTTATTAGTATTTACTGTCGTCCAAAATCAAAAAAACCCTCAGATAAATAATCTCAAAATCTAAATGAATAGTTGATAATTGACCCCTCCTATCCCCCTATAATTTATTTCCCACCCACACGTATCTTCCCCTTTGGTTTGAACATTTTGCGAGATTTTTAATCGCTTCTACATGATTTTTTTTTATTTTCAACGCCTATAAATCAGGATTAATACGGGTAGAGCGCCGAAGTAAGGAAGGGTGTGGAGATTTAGAAAAGAGCCGACAATGTTTGCAACTCTATTTAGCTATTCAACACCCGAACAGGAGGTGGCATTTCCTAGAAAATCCACTTAATTCTTAATAAGCGCTATCTAGTGTCATAAATCTTACCTCATTAGGGGGAGAAAAATATCTGACAAGTGGGCGAGAAAAAATAAAAGTAGGTAAAATTCAATTTAAATTATATTATTCTTAATATTATTTAATAAAGTAAAGGGTGTGTAGTTTCACAGTGAATGTTCACACACCCTTTACTTTATTAATTAATATCATGTTTCACCTAAAACCTACACCACTTTCCCTAAGTAAAATATTAATATTATTATTAGTAGTAGTAGTAGTAAGTGGGAGACCAAGCTTCACTCGATAATTTTTTTCTTTTTAATTATTGTTTATTTAATCCAGGGGTCCTCAAACTACGACCCACTGGTTAAATCCGGCTCTTGAAACTTTTCTATCCGGCCCGCGGCTACTGCAGAATTAATTTACAAATATTCAGTATATTAAATATTAATTCGAATGATTATAATGAGAATTAAAATCTTTAAACATCTCTATCTCCGTAAATAATGGCCTGAGAGCCTTAAAACAATCGAATTTATAAGATTTTTAAAAATTTTCTGAATTTTTACTTTACCATACAGGTTAGCGGGTTTTAAAATTAAAAAAACCAATTAATAAATAAAAGATAATTGAAAGAAATGTAAACAAACTTTTTTTATTGAAATTTTCATCTATAAATAATTACTTTAATTAAGAAAAGATCAAATAAGATTAAATGTCCAGACCTAGTCAGATCGTTTTCCCATTCTCAAAACTTGTTAATAGATTTTGTTTCATCAAAATCGGTAGAGCCGTTTTCAAAATAGAACTAAGATACAAATATACAAACAATTTTTGCTCGTTTAATAAGAGTAGAGTACCTGGAGACACCGAGCGATGCTCGGTAACTTCTTCCTTCAGTTAAAAGCTTTATTTTAATATTATTTTTAATTTAAAATTCTCATAAAAAGATCGATTTTTATTTGAGAGCCGTTTTCAAATTAAAAAAAAAATACAAATATGTATAATATTTGCCCACTGTACCCCCACCCCTCTCCACCCCGCTCGACCTCACCCCCGAAACCTCGCCCCTACCCCCGGGTTCCCCACCTCCTGCACCTGTTTTGATTCAACCATATGATTCATTTTTATTCATCCAATTGTTAATAAATAAAACCTATCAAAATGTGTTGTTTTTTTCAGAAAATTGAGTTCTGCTTATGCGAAATATATTTTTAAATAAATTCTTGATTATTTTTTATTCTATTAAATAAATAAGGTTCTTTATAAAAAACAATTATAAAACGTTTATTAATAGTTCTAACGTTTAGGGAGAACAAAATATGTTAAAATCCACAATCACAATACTTCTTCAAAGCCTTTTAGAACAATGAATTAAGGCAACCCATTGTCTGTCTGGGTACAAAAGTAAACAAAAAAGAATCTTTTTTTAAAACCCTAAGAATGGGATTTGTCTACCTGAGAATAATTAATTTGATTACGAAAAAACCCATCAAAAACAATTTTGCCGAAGATGAGACCGTGACAGATCGAATTGTAATCCCAAAAACCCCCTAACCCGTGAATTTCATCAAAATCGGTAGAGCAGTTTTCAAAATAGAACTAAGATACAGATATATATATAAACAAATTTATATATACAATTTTTGCTCGTTTAATAAGAGTAGATTTAGCCTTATGTAAGTGTATGTAACTATATCTATAAACGCAAATGCTTTTCATTTAACTATCTAACAATATGTACTTATGGAATTATTCAACGTGACGTGAACGAGACACAGACACACATAATCGATTTCACAGAATAATAAAATAAAATAATAAAAAGATTGAATTTGTATTTTACGGATGCCTAATCACGTGTGTAGTGTTCTTGTCATTGAAAAGTAGGTTAGAAGAGTTCGCTGCAAATAAGCCCACGTGGATCAAACAAGTTATTTAATACGAATATTTTATGTATTTCCATATTCGAAGTAAATATTCTGTTAGAAAATGTCGCTTTCCGTTTTCCCCCACCCTCTTTCTATTTTACACTCCATATTTATAATATTTGGAGCCTTATTTGGAATTCTGAATAGAAATGAAACCAGAAACAGAGTGAGAAAGTGACAAAAGTTGAGAATCCAAGAAGACGGGATGAGTTACAGAATACTTTAAAAACAAATTATTTTACCATACAGGGTATGGGCAAGTATTGCATCGGTTCTTATCATAACCCAAAATTGGGTCGTTTTTCCTCTTGAATGGGTCGCGAAAAAATCAAAATTATACCTATAAATCATACTGGGTGTTTTATATATGAATGTCAATATTGAAGGGGGTTAATCTGTGCATGATATATTATACTTAATAATAATCGACTTGCGCGACGACGCTGACGCTATTTTTTAATTTTAAAACCCAATAATAGTTCATGACAAATAAAATTAATTAAAATTAGGATATTAAGAAATTTAAATTATTAATGCAAATTGAGTCTAGGGCCTGGCCAGTAAGGTTCCTGCCGAAAGCGGGCTTCGCAGCTGGTATAAACATATTTTGGTTTAGTTGTAATATAAGTACAGGGGTTATTTCAAAGAAAAAATTAATTATTGATTGTATAATAAATATTAAAAAATACAAATATTAATTTCTCCCTTTTTCAATGGTAAATTTTTTGTAAATAAGAAAAAAAGGTGCTGCCTCTAAAAGGGTTGCTTTCTAAATTTTAGGGGAAACAACTTTTTTTCTTTTTTACAAAAATCTACAATTGAAAAAGGGAGAAATTATCCCAAAACGTTTAGTTTCGAATAAACGTATTTTTTGATTGTTTTTTAAAGATTTTTATTTTTTAATTTATAGGGTTATAAAGAATTTTTTGAAAAATAGTTGATTTTTTTTTAAAAAATTCCAAAACTATATTAAATATTTTTATAAAACTTGGTGGGTGTAAACTATAAGTGTAGAGACACATTTTTTGTGAAAAAAAAACAACATATTTTTAATAAAGATAAGAGTAAATAAATATTTTAATTAATATGGATTTACTATGAGTTAAGGATACTAGGTCACTTATTTCACATTAAAATTAAAAAATTAAAAGATATAAAATTTTTTTATATCTTTTAATTTTTTAATTTTAATGTGAAATAAGTGACCTAGTATCCTAACTCATAGTAAATCCATATTAAATAAAATATTTATTTACTCTTATCTTTATTAAAGATGTTTCACCTTGCACCAACACCACAATCTCTACTGATTAACATATTTTTAGCTATAACCAGTGGCGTCCAATTAATTTCACCCTGATGCTTTATTTTGAATGAAAAAAAAACGATATGCCACTGCTTTTTTCAAAAACAAAAATTATTTTATTAATGCTGCTTTATTTTGTAATAAAAATGATCTCTTGACATTTTTTGTATCTTGAACTGTTTTTGGAGTAAAAAAATAAATAAAAAGAATTATTTGTATGTGAAAATAAAATATTTTTACACTTTTTATTGAAATAAAAACAAACAAAAAATTAAGTTTGGGGGGGGGGGGGAGGATTTAAAAAAATTAAACTTATGAAATTTACAAAATTAATAAAATTAAGAAAAACGAGATTTGCTTTTGAAATAAAATTATTGCTAATTTAAAATAATTAAACGCATAAAGGAATATAAAATTTTACAAGAACTTTGTGTACATAATTTGATTATCAAATATAATTGTCATAATATATTGTATTATTTGTTTCAATAAATAATTATAATTAATTATGTGTGATTTAAATAAAAATTCAAATTTTAATCACATTAATCACAAAAATAAATGATTCATTACTAATAATTGCCATAATTTGAAAATTAACTATTTTTAAACTAGAGTATTTAATTTTTATTTTTAAGCCGCACACAATTAAATCAAATAATTTATTAAATAATAATTTAGATAAATAAATCTACATATTTTGAAAATTAAATAAATACATAAATAAATAAATCGTTATTCCTCTAACAACTTATGGCAAATGCCGGGATGGCTAATGCGCCGCTTGCTCCTGGTATCGGGTTTTTGCGCGGAATTTTTAAATTACTTTTTGTCTTTTAATGCAAATCTATGGTCATGTTTTTTGTTAATGAGCATACATTTCTATTTTTTTTTTGTTTATTATTTGTTAAATTGTTGTAATTAATTTGTATTGATGTTGTTAATGCATTGTAGCTAGATTGTATTGATGTTTGGAGGACCTAGCCCCCGAGGACTTGTGCCTCTAAGCAGGTCGAGAAATAAAGATTTATTTATTTATTTAAAATAATATTTATTAATTTTGAAAAAAAAAGAGGGGGTGGGATTCTAACCAGCGAGTCCTCTTGCTTGGCCCGAGATGGTGTTAAGTGGTAATTTTTTATTCAAAACACTCTTAAATGTAGGTGTTCTTTTTTTAATAATATATATAAACATAATTTTGCCAAATTTCAGCTCATTAGTTACAATAATTTGAGAAATCAATTTTAAATGACAGATTGGAAAAATAAAACTAGAGCTTAAAATTGTTACAAAAGTTCTTTGTTTCAAATATAAATTACAATTTCATAAGTAATTATATTTAGTACCTGAGGCACCGAGCGATGCTCGGTATCTTCTTCCTTCAGTTAAAAGTTTTATTTTAATATTATTTTTAAATTAATTTAAAATTCTGATAAAAAGGTCGATTTCTATTTAAATTTTCAAATTAAAAAAAATACAAAAATATATAATATTCGCCCAATGTATCCTCCCCCCACCCACCTCCACCCCGCTCGACCCCACCCCCGAAACCTCGCCCTACCCACGGACCCCCACCACTGCACCCCGCCTCCTGCACCTGTTGTGATTCAACCATATGATTCATTTTTATTCATCCAATTGTTAATAAATAAAACCTATCAAAATGTGTTTTTTTTTCAGAAAATTGAGACCTGCTTATGCGAAATATATTTTTAACTAAATTCTTGATTATTTTTTATTCTATTAGATAAATAAAGTTCTTTATAAAAACAATTATAAAACGTTTATTAATATTTCTATCGTTTAGGGAGAACAAAATATGTTAAAATCCACAATCACAATACTTCATCAAGGCCTTTGAGAATAAAGGATTAACCCGACCCATTGTCTGCCTGGGTACAAAAGGAAAAGAGTAACCTTTTTTTTAAACCCTAAGAATGGGATTTGTCTACCTGAGAATAATTAATTTGATTACGAAAAACCCATCAAAAACAATTTTGTCGAAGATGAGACCGTGGCAGATCGAATTGTCACCCCAAAACCCCCTAACCTGTGAATTTCATCAAAATCGGTAGAGTCGTTTTCAAAATAGAACCAAGATACAAATATATAAACAAACAAATAAATATATATATAAATAAATAAAATATACAATTTTTGCTCGTTTAATAAGAGTAGATAGATATAAAACATTCGATCAATACTGCAAGGTGTACTTTACAATCGAGGAATTCCGGGAAACAAATAAACAAACAAACTTTTTCCACCAGAAATTTAATTAATAATAAAAGTAAAAAGAAAAGAATTTTATATTTACGAAAATCAAAAGCTAATAAATAAATAAACTAAGAGATAAAATTCAAACGCTAAGTTAATTTACTAAATTAAACTGGTTTGCTTGTTCATTACTAGTTTGTTGTATGTATGTATATTATATTGAAAGTATAATAATAATAAAAAAAAGGTGAGGGTATGGAAGAGGAAGAAGAAGATGAGCGGATGTTTGAAAAAACGGATATGACGAAACTTTAAAAATGTTGCGTTGCTGCTATTCTAAAGCACTCAGCCGAAACTGGAATAAAGAGAAAACACGAAAAAAATATATATCTATATATACCTATATATAGGAGGAAAAAAATTAATGGTGCATTCATATAATAGAAAAAAGACAACGCAGAGAGAAATTAAAATATTTATAGTAAAAGATAGTGATTAAGGTTTTCCCCTATTGAAAAACTATTGTATAATCAAAAGAAATATTCATCTAGTAATTGTTATGGCAAACATTTTAAGCCTTATTTGTCAAAAAGGCGATCTCTTAAAAAATAGGGAACTGATTAAACAGTTAATTAATTAATTATTAAGTGCCTGAAGGACCGAGCGATGCTCGGTAACTGTTTACCTCTTAGTAGCTTAAGTTTCAAATTTCAAGGTTCTGCGACTTACCGAAGACGATATACGAACGATTAAAATATTTATTTTGCAACATGACTAATTTACACCCTCTTCCTTTATTTCAATCGGAATAAAATGTATACACGATTAATAACTCATCAGATACTTGATAAGTACACCAATTTTTAGCGAAATCGTTAGAGCCGTTTTCTAGAAACCGATTCTATATATACAAGAATTGGTCATTTAATACTATATATATTTATCTAGATTAATTTGTAACAACGCTAAGAGAAATTTCTCTAAAAAAATTTCCCTCTTGCCTAGAACTCTTGAACTAAGGTCATTAGCTTTAACCACTAGACCAATGTAACATTAATATATATACCATGATTTCTGTTACTAAAACTATAAATTTTTGATTTAGACTTTGTGTCGAGATAATATTGTATTCATTTGAACTCGAATTAAAATGAAAAAACACCAATAGATTTTAAATTAAGAAACATTAAATATATATTAATTAACGAGGCAAATTTGAAATATAATTGTCAGCTCGGATTTTAAACTGATGGCTCCAATCGATTTTTCATTAACCAGGCAAATTTGAAATATAATTGTAATTTTGAAATGAAAGACTCCGATTCATTTTAAATTAAGAAACATTAAATATATTTTTTGTAATTAATTAAATTAATTGAACCGCGTAAATTTGAATAATTTCCATGATTCAGCCTGCGAATTTTTTCAGTTCATAAATCATTTCATTGTTTTTGTTTTGAAAAGGAAAAATGAAATTTAAATTTTAAATTTAAATATATTCATAATTATTCCTCCCCCCCCCCCCCCCCGCTACTCAAAAATTAAAGAGGCGAAACTTTTAAGAGACGATGTATTTTCGGTAGTTTACGGGTATACATTTGGAGTGTGGTATATATAATTTATAATTCCAGCAGAAGACACACTCTTTTATTGTCTCCTTCAAAAATATAGCGGACTGGTAAACAGTTAATTAATTAATATAATTGATAATTGAGTTTATTTAACTAATTCTCACAAATGATTAAATATGATTTTAATTAGCATTTTTATTCATTAATAAAAACTCCTTAAAGTATGGGAGTTTACACTCTATTTTGAAAAATCTATTCAACGTTAAGTTCAGTACTCGAAGTTAAAATTTAGAGTTGATATTTATTGCTAAGTTTAATAATTCTAAAGGACGATCACAAAAAAATAGCGGACTGATTAAACAGTTAATTAATTAATATAATTGATAATTTATAATTAATATTATTGAACTAACTCTCACAAGTGATTGAATATAATTTTTAATTAGCATTTTTATTAATTAGTAAATTAATTCCTTAAAATATTTAAATTAGGGTGGCCCATTTTGACAGGGTATATTTTTCTTTTTTGAGCCTCGAATGAAAATTTGTTAGTAAGTCATGTTTTAAGAATCCTGTCCAAATCTTAACTTGATAAAAAAAATTTATAGGTCGTTCAAGAATTTTGAAAATCTCAAAAATGAAAAAAAAAATCATTTTTTTCATTTTCGAACATTTTTGCTATATGTAATAAAAACAAAAATTAAACAAAAATTTCTCCCCGTAAACCTAACAATGGATTCCAGTAGAGTTTTATACGCTGATTATCATGCGATTTCACGATTTTTTACAACACCTCAGAGTTCTTGAGATATATCGGTCAAAATGATTAAAAAGGCCATTTTGACCTATTTTCGAGTAAACAGCAATATTTAAAATCAAAATATTTTGTTGACATAATAGAATACAGCTTCCTCTTTGATTTTTAAATTACCACTTGTTTTTAGCTAAATTAGAACTCGAGTTATAACTAAAAAACTAAGACCTTTTTGTTTTTATCTATGTGTATTATCATTTATAATCACATAGTTTTAGTTTTTTTAGTTATAACTCGAGTTCTAATTGAGCTAAAAACAAGTGGTAATTTGAAAATCAAAGAGGAAGCTGTTTTCTATTACGTCAACAAAATATTTTGATTTAAAATATTGCTGTTTAATATTTAATGGAACTCGAATGAGCTTTTTCGTCATTTTGACCGATAATATCTCAAAACTCTGACGTGTTGTAAAAAATCGGAAAATTGCATGATAATCAGCATACAAAACTCTACTGGAATCCATTGCTAGGTTTACGGAAAGAAATTTTTGTCCAACAGTGTAATCGCCACCTGATACTTTTGTCTATAATATCTAATAATGAAAAAAAATATTTATTGTCAAATTTACTTTAATTTATAATTGTCTTTCGACGTTATCTAGTTGTGATTAGGTCCCAGAGTAAAGAAAAAATAATTTAAAAATTATGGCAAAACTAAATAGGGTTCCGTACTGTCGAAAAAAGGTGTAATAAAACAGATCAGTCTGGAATGGAATTGTATATGTGTAATGATAATCCCCCTGTGCTATTTCTTTCTCTGCTCGATTTCAAAGGAAACGCTTCCTCATGTACTTGAAAATACAAAATAAACCTCATGCTTGCTCCCCCTTTGCTACGCCACTCTCATTCCCTTTCGTTTTCGACCCTTTGAAATCATTCTAGAATATCAAAGCCTACCAATACACACACATACACACATATATATATGCACTAGTTGTTTTTACCCCCCTAAGTATAAATTGAATCTCAATATCAGAGGGGATGAGGGGGCAGATCCCGAAGGGGCGAGACTAAAAACAAAGTCGAGTCATTTCAAGAGTATACCTAGCCCCTGCTTTAAAGTTAACCTTAGTTGAGCTCTTTATACGCGTTCAATAAATCCCCGATTTAACGGACGTTAATTTTCTAACCCAATCTCTGTTCTACTATACTTAGTAGTTGGTTAATCCGAAGAAGTCGCTTTGAAGGAAAACCTTCGCTATATATTAATCTTATAATGATAGAGAAGGTTCTTCGGAATTAGACATAAAACCAGGTGAGGGGTAATTCAAAAACACTTTGAGTAACGTTGTTTTCGATTATAGCTAGAAATAATAATTTTTAGAAAATAAAACCCGAGTTCAAAAAAATTAAATGCAACAAATAAAATAATAAGAACTCAAAAATAAAAAAGTATTTTCTATTTCTCGTCAAATACATATTGAACCCTAAATAATAATAATTTTTATAATAAATAAAGTAAAAAACATTCATTTCTCACGTACCTGCCATATAAATCCGGATTAAATTGAAAGTTTTTGCCGAGAGTAGCAGAATTTTTATATATTGAAGGAGACAATAAAAGAGTGTGTCTTCTGCTGGAATTATAAATTTTATCGTTATAAATAAATAAAATTTATAATTCCAGCAGAAGACATACTCTTTTATTGTCTCCTTCAATAAATCCAGCTTAGTAGGATTTTTGAATTTTTATTTAAATCACGCATAATTAATTATAATTATTTATTGAACACGAACAAATAATACAATATAACTACCTTATTTGTTCGTGTTCAATAAATAATTATAATTAATTAGGTGTGATTTAAATTTAATCAAATTAATCAAAAAAATAAAAGCTTCAACAGCCTAATTACTAACATAGTACGAACATGGTACGAATCCCCTTCCACACATCTAATGGAAGATAGCTTTCTCGGCAAACAACAACCCTTAATACGAATATGTTTGTTATTCACCAACTCCCAGCATCTCTAGATGTTTTGGATTTTCTCCATATAGCTATATTTTATTTTTTTCAACATATATCTGGGAGTTGGTGAATAACAAACATATTCGTATTAAGGGTTGTTGTTTACCGAGAAAGCTATCTTCCATTAGATGTGTGGAAGGGGATTCGTACCATATATATATATATTTGTTTTCTCCACACACACATATATTTATAATTAACTACGTAATCTGAGTTGTAAGATCATTTTTATCGAGAATCCTATTAAAGTAGTAAGTAAGTTTGTTTATTGAATGGATGGAAAATACCTCTGGTGTCTGGGCGGGGCAGGCATTCCAGTGGAAGGGTGTACCACCCCCCACCCCACTCCATCAACCCTCTCTGATGCTGGTTAATGAAAATGTATTTGGGGTTGGAGATCCCGAACTCGGGGTTATTGATTCGCATTAATTTTGTTTATTTCATTATTAGAATATCGTTTCATTCACTATGTAGTTGTTAATTAGAGAAAAACAACATTAATAACAACAACATCAACGTTTAATTATTTATATATTATGTACCTAATCCTTCAGATAAAATTTTCTAGCTTGTTTACCCTTGGAAAGAATAAGGTAGAGAGATAATCTTAATTAAACAAATTTGTAAAGTTTTTAGGGTTAAAAGTAGAAAAAAAAATAACTAGATGTCGGAAGTTTAATTTGAAAATACACGTATTTAAGGGTGGTTTATAAGTCGGGAGTTGAGAATTATTGAACCTATTTTATTAACACATAATCAGAAAACTAAATAGGGTAAAAACTGAACATTTAGAAGTTAAAAATTATAAATATTCTGGGGGCCCAAAAAACGAATATTTTTTTTTATTTTTGATCTCGCATAAAAATATGTTTTTAAAATGCTCACCAAAAATCAGCTCAATTAAAAAAGAAGAGTTCACTCAAAATTTTTAAAAATTTCAAAAAGATATGGGTGACCCTTTATTTTGCAAAAACTCCCCAAACACTTCTGCCTTAGCTCTATCTATGGAAGAAAAGGCTAGCCAGTTCGGATACCCCCTTCTCGTTCAAACTGACGGGGTCCAGAGGGAAGGTGAACAACACGTCTGGAGTCCGCACACAATGCACAAAAGTCAAGTTTGGCTCTCAGGCGCCTAAAAACGCCACACTCGTCCTAATTTCTTTAGGGTTTTTTATACGATCAAGGCTGAAGAGTCCCATCTACCCTTTGCCTATTAGTCCCCTCTTACGACAAGCAGGGAGCACTGCGGGTCTATTCTACGCCCAACCCGCGGGGCTATAATCTCCATATATATATTAGGGTGGTTCAAAAAAACGAATATTTTTTTATTTTTGATTTCGCAAAAAATATGTTAAATTAACATGTTTTTAAAATGCTCACCAAAAATCAGCTAGATGAAAATTTTTTAAGAGTTTACTCAAGATTTTTAAAAATTTTCGAAATACTAGAAAATTGATTTTTTTTCCTTGTCATGTTATCATTGGCTACGTTTAAAATTATAAATATTCTGAAAATTTCAAGTCGATATATATAATACAATTTATAGAGGTAGCTCAAAGTTTTTTTTTTAATTTTTAAAGTAGTTTTCTTTAGATTTAGTTTTCGAGTGACATGTAAATATAAATATTAAATTGTAACATAAAATCAATAATTATTACTAAAATAAACTGTAATATTTATAATTACAGGTCACTCGAAAACTAAATCTAAAATACTCTACTTTAAAAATTTTGCGAGACCTCTATAAATTTATATAACGAGTTGAAATTTTCAGAATATTTATAATTTTCAACGTAGCCAATAATAATATGACGAGTAAAAAAAAAAATCAATTTTCTAGTATTTCGGAAATTTTTAAAAATCTTGAGTCAACTCTTAAAATTTCTTCATCGAGCTGATTTTTGGTGAGCATTTTAAAAACATATTTTTATGCGAGATCAAAAATAAAAAAATATTCGTTTTTTGGGCCCCCAGAATATTTATAATTTTTAACTTCTAAATGTTCAGTTTTTACCCTATTTAGTTTTCTGATTATGTGTTAATAAAATAGGTTCAATAATTAGTCGCCTTAGGATGCACGGCCACTCGCTCTTAAACTCCCTTAAATTGTCCGCAAGGGCAAAAAAGGCCATTATTATATATAATCATTTTCCCACAAATCAAAAATCATATTAAAATTTTTATCACATCATTATTTTAGGGAGTGTCAAATTTAATCATTTTATATATATTTTTAATCATAAAGAGTCAGATATCCTTCTAAAGATCTTTTTACCTAGAATTAATAGAAATTTTTTTTTAATTTATTTTGATTTAAATTGACGATGTGAAAGAGCTCCAAATAATTGTCCTTTTTTTAGTACCTGTAGGAGTTTAGAAATGGAAATATTTAAAAAATGTTCTCTATAAATGACGCGGTTAATTTTTTTATACCATCAGACCGTGTGAACTCAGACGTCTGTCAAATTTGTCATTTTTTTGAAATCTCAATTTTTTTTTTTTTTTTTTGGCTAAATATTTAAATATTAAATTAATATTAGTTTAATTTTCGGATTTTTTCTATTTATTCGTAAGAAAATTCTATTATGGTGTAAATATAATATCTTATTATAATACCTACTAAAAACTATATTAAGTAGATTTTATAATTTTTTTCATTAATATATCAAAGAATAATTGATACGTCAACGAGTATTATTTTGACCGCTCTGATTTGAAAAAGATACTTTTATCTCACGAGACTACTGCGGATTACGCTATTGGAGTCTGTGGAGTATTAAGTCTGGACCAAGAGAGAAAAAGATGTGATCCACTTAGCCACAATCCAACGTCATTTCGCGTATAGCCCGCTAGACATTCGGATGGATCACCAAGTGAATTTGAAATCTCAGATGTTATATATTCGATCTCCCAGTCCAGAGCGCTAGATCTATTAGCATTGTATGTTAGATGCTTGCCATTAATTAACCGAATGTTTTCTACATTTGATTCAATCGCGAATCTAATGTAGGGAATTTTTGTCAAATATTGAGTGAAAATAATATTTGGGCTATACGCGAAATAACGTTGGATTGTGGCTAAGTGGATCACATCTTTTTCTCTCTTGGTCCAGACTTAATACTCCGCAGACTCCAATAGCGTAATCCGCAGTAGTCTCGTGAGATAAAAATATCTTTTTCAAATCAGCGCGGTCAAAATAATACTCGTTGACGTATCAATTATTCTTTGATATATTAATGAGAAAAATTATAAAATTTATTTAATATCATTATTTCAAGTTAGAAATATATAAGTTCAAATATTATTTTCACTCAATATTTGACAAAAATTCCCTACATTAGATTCGCGATTGAATCAAATATAGAAAACATTCGGTATATTAAGTAGGTAAAGATGATAACGACAAAAAAGAAGATATATTTTCTGATGATTATCAAAACGTCTAAAAGTCAATAAATTCTATAAACGCACTGTGAAAATTCTTAATCCGGCCCGTTTCGAGTGAATGCTGTCAAAAGTAGAAATTTGTCGGATTAAATTGATATCAAACTTTTTTTGTACTGTTCATTTTAATAATGTTTACAATAGTTAGTTGGATATATGGTGAAAAAATAAAAAAACAACGTCATTGATATATTCTTGGTTTTATCAAATTGATTAACTCTCCGTAGTAAACTCTCGTGTAAATTTATTAGACATATCGTGATTCATGTTCTGTTAAAGTATTTAGAGATTGTGTTTCTATACTAGGCGGGTATTAACTCATAAAATCTTCTATAAACGTTTTTCTTCTGGAAGGAATTTATATTTTAATAAAATTAATTTAAAAAAAATAAATAATAATGCTATTTTTAAAATAACTATATTATAATATAATATGTTAGATAGGCTACGTTTAGTTACCTACGAGGGTGATCCGCGATCGGAAGTAGGTGTACACCGTCTTTGGAATTATTTGGAATTACTTTGAAATATTTGGAAGTACTTGGAAATAATTGGAAATACTTGGAAATATTTGGTAGTACTTGGAAATATTTGAAAGTACTTGGAAATATTTGGAAGTACTTGGAAATATCTGAGAATGCTTGGAAATGTTTGGAAGTACCTGGAAATATTTGTAAGTAGTTGGAAATATTTGGAATTACTTGGAAATATTTGGAAGTACTTGGAAATATTTGCAAATACTTGGAAATATTTGGAAGTACTTGGAAATATTTGGAAGTAGTTGGGAATATTTGGAAGTACCTACTTGGAAATATTTGGAAGTACTTGAAAATATTTGAAAATATTTGGAAGTACTTGGAAATATCTGGAAGTGCTTGGAAATGTTTGGAAGTACTTGAAAATATTTGGAAGTACTTGGAAATATTTGGAAGTACTTGGAAATATTTGGAAGTACTTGGAAATATTTGGAAGTACTTGGAAATATTTGGAAGTACAAGTGGAAGTAGGTGTGCAACATATTAGGTCGCGGTTCACCCCTCGGTTACCCTACGTCTTCAATTGCACACGTTTCGCGCTATCTAAATTCAATTTCTTTTCAAATGTAGTTGTTTAATTTTTGAGATAAATTATCCCTTTTTAGTTCTATAATTAAAAATTTGAGCTAAACGTTAACTAGTTAACCAGTTAATTAATTAATAATTAATAATTAATAATTATTTATAGTTTTTGAGATTCTTCTTTAACTCTCACAAATGATTCAATATGAAAATAAATTTTCACAATTAATAACTTTATTTAATTTAATTTTTTGATTATTAATTATATATTTGGAGGAAAAAGTGAAAACTAGTCAAGACTCGGTACGATCTCGCGTTAAAAATGTTTTTTATTATAATATGATTAACTTAAAATATATTCAATTTTTTTTTTTTTTTATAAATTTTATTAAACCAATTATTTTACATTAATTAATGTATACATTGTATTTTTTGCTTCGATTCCGGAGATTACTTCTCCACCATCGAGTGTCCTTATTCATCTTTAGTCCTTGTTTTTAATAAGAGGAAAAATCTAATTAGATAAGAAAACCTCTTTTCCGATAATTATTTCAATTCCATTATTCCCCAATCATCGATTGGTTTCATCGATTCGGTCTCCTAATTCACCTGTCATATTCAAATTGTCAGTTAATTTTAAATTATAAATTATTTTATAATAAACTGTTAGAGAGTTTTAAAATAAATAAAATGATTTATTTAATAATTGTAAAATTTAAAAACACTTGTTTATTCGCAAATTTGATCCATGTATATTCATTCATTTGCTTATCGAAAGAGAAGTTTCGTATGTATCCACCTAGATTGCACATTTTTATTTATTTTTTTTAAAAAAAGAATTCACTATTATAAAATTTTCTCATTTAAAATGTGCAATTTATGAGATTTCAGCCGAATTGTATCTTTCGATAAACCTGTTTGTTTATTGAAGCTTTGAAGCTTTTATCACTACAACGTCTTAAAATCGTAATAAAATAATTATTTAAAAAAATTATATTTTTGATATGAAAATTCTATAGTAAAAAAGGCCAAAATCTAATTTGTTCTCCACATTGAAATATAAACAATTTAATACAGAACGAGTTTTCTATGATATTTTATTGTTGAGTTATTGTGGATATCGGAACCCAGACAGAAAATTAAAAATATTCCCAAAATGTTACCATATTAGAGCAATACTATTAAATCGCATTATATTTTTTAACCAACTTCGGCGGGCATCTTGCTGGCCAACAGGCTACTAAATTTTATTTGTAATGAACTTATTAAAATAATAATATAAATTTCTTAATTTTTATAAATTTTATTTGTCATGAATTATTAGTGAGTTTTAAAATTAAAAAATAAATTTGAAAGTTTATAATAGGAAAATAAGGACAAGTTTTTATGTGTGACTTTTTTATTCATCAGCCAATGTTTCGTCGACTTTGCCGACTTCTTCAGGGCTTCAAATAGACGAATGTGTGCCATGACTATTTGAAGTCCTGAAGAAGTCGACAAAGTCGACGAAACGTTGGCTGATGATTAAAAAAGTCACACATAAAAACTTGTCTTTATTTTCATATTATAAACTTTCAAATTAATACAAATTATGAGCGGAAATGATAATAATAATTAAAAAATAAATATGTATAAGCCTCGAGGGGTGAATCGCGATTGAAATTAGATGTACACCCTCTTTGGAATTATTTGGAATTATTTTGGAATTCATTAGATAATCTATTGTCTTCTACTTGGAAATGAAAGTGGAAGTGGAAGTAGGTGTACAGGATTTTAGGTCGCGGTTCACCCCTCGGTGAGCCTCATCCTCGCATAAGCTCACGGGAGTAGTGAAACATTAGCCGTAGATGTTATTGAAATAATTTAAATTTCAAAATTTTAATAAAGTTTATTTATCATTAAACATTAGTGGGTTTTAAAAAAATTATTTCTCCTCTATTAAGTCATTTCGCCTTTATTGAAACAAAAAAAAATCAAACAGATACGTCGCTAAAGAAGTTTCACTTCAAAAATCACGTCGGCGTCGTTGCGCAAGCCGATTATTATAAGTATAGATGTGTTTTTAATGATAAATGTTGAATAAATACACATTAAAGGTACTGTTTGATAAAGATAATTCAAATTTTTGAAAAATCGAGATATCGCAGCAGTCGAGGTGCGAATAAAGTACTATCTCTTAAACTTTGTGCGAACTACAAGTTAAACAGTTAATTAAAATTGAGATGATTCTGTTAACTCTCACTAATGATTGAATATGAAAATAAATTTTTTAATTAATATTTTTATATCGTTTTTTTTTTGTTTTTTTTTCATGGGAGAGAATTACCAATCGACTTGATTGGGGAATAATGGAATTGAAATAATTATCGGAAAAGAGGTTTTTTTTATCTAATTAGATTTTTCCTCTTATTAAAAACAAGGACTAAAGATGAATAAGGACACTCGATGGTGGAGAAGTAATCTCCGGAATCGAAGCAAAAATACAATGTATACATTAATTAATGTAAAATAATTGGTTTAATAATATCGTTTTTTTAATTATATAATAAAATTAACATAACTATTTCAAAACTCGGTACGCTCCCTGTAAATTTAAGTAATTTACCAGGGATGAAAAATGAATTAAAAGTTTCATAAGAATCTCAATTAAAGGGGAAAATTTGATGAAATTCTAGTAAGGTATGTTTTGACGAATATCCGGATTTATCAAAACAGGCTATTCGAGTTCTATAATAATACACATTTGTGTTGAATGCAGATTTTCTAAGCATACAAAATAAATATCAAAATAAAAGAATGCACATTATTGCTCCACAATATATGCAAATTAGATTATTCAAGATTGAACAATATTTCGAAAGGGGAAGCTTTTCCCCAGATATGGGAAATAGGAATCTTGATTAAAGTGAAAATGGTAAGAGATAAATTAAAATATAGAAGAATGGTAACAACAAACCAGTCTTAAATCGAACTACCCTATGATAACAATATACCAATATTGAAGCAGATTTTTCGAAAATAATTAAAAATTTGACCAACAGTTAAAATGATTGCAAGCTAGTTAACTGGTTAATTAATTAATAATTATTATTTATAGTTAATAATTGAAATTAATATTATTAATTGTTTATATTTTTGAGCTAAATTATCCGTTTTTAGTTCTATAATTAAAAATTTGAGCTAAAAAATTAAAATGTTGCGAACTAGTTAACTAGTTAATTAATTAATAATTATTTGTAGTTTTTGAGATTCTTCTTTAACTTTCACATATGATTAAATATGAAAATAAATTTTTAATTACTTATATTTAATTTGACTGATGATTGGATATACCAATCGACTTGTTTGGGGAATAATGGAATTGAAATAATTATCGGAAAAGAGGTTTTTTTATCTAATTAGATTTTTCCTCTTATTAAAAACTAGGACTAAAGATGAATAAGGACATTCGATGGAGGAGAAGTAATCTCCGGAATCGAAGCAAAAAATACAATGTATACATTAATTAATGTAAAATAATTGGTTTTTTAATTTGACTGATGTCAATGTAATTTTGTAATTCAACAATGTCTTGTAACAGATATAACGCTAGGTAATATTGTTACTATTTATTCTTAACAAAGGAGAGAACTTTCTTTCCAAGTGGAAAGTCCAACTGAATATTTTCCAAAATAACCACAAATTTTTGGACACAATTTCCATTCAGAGTCTAATTTTGAGGAATTTATGAATTTTCTTTTTGAGTTATTTTGTCTATAAATTGTTAAATTTTTTATTGTGTGGGTATATTAGATATTACACGTATGTCTTGTAACAGATACATCAGTAGTTTTGTTAATGCTAATTTTTAATCTAGGAAGGAACTTTCTTTGAAGTGAGAAACTTTAACTGATTATTTTGTAAAATAATTACGAATTTTTGGTTTGAATGAACACTATTCTCAGTGTATTGTTAAAGAATTGATAAATTTTATTTTCAAGTTACATTTTTTACTTATTAAATATTATTATATATATTAAATCTTACAATTCTGTCTCGTAACAGATAGATGAGGACTTTCGTTGTTTCTTATTTTTAAACCAATAGAGAACTTTCTTTGAAGATAGAAACATTAACTGAATATGAATTTACACATGCTACCCCTAAATAAAAAGGTCAAAAAAAGATTTTTTAATTATTAAAGTAAAGAAACTTCCAGGATTGTTGATCAATTTGAACCGGGAATGTGTTGAAAAAAGGATTAATGATGTTTCCTCTTGTAGAGAAATTGTTTTTTGACATAGAGTGATAAAATTGCCCACTGAGGAAGTCAAAATAAATCGACGAAACGTCTGGCCAATTTGATCAAAAATCTATGTTTTTAATTTTGTCCAATTCCCTGCTATTCATGTTACAAATTTGCTATGGATGCGACTGATACAACATTAACTGAATATTTTCCAAAAAAACTAAGTTTTTGAGTACATTGACTCCATTCATAGTCTATTGTTGCGGAATATATAAATTTACTTTTTAATATATTTCGTCTACATAATGTTTCTATTCTTACTGTCCCGGAGTATGTGAGATTCTTACACATGTGTCTTGTAACAGATTTTGTTATTTTTAACCTAGGAGAGAAGTTTCTTTGTAGTTTAACTAAATATTTTCCGAAAAACCTATAAATCCTTCGATACAATGTTCAGTTACAATCAATTGTTGGAAATCTGATATGATATAATTTTCTTTGGGGATTAATCGACTATAAAATGTTACTTTTTTATTGTATGTGACTAAATATCAAAGATCAGAGATAATTCGCTATACTCTAGACTGAATTGTTGTATGTGACTGAAGAGACAATGTCTTTTAAAGAGAGATCAGTAGTTTCGTTACTGCTTAATTTTAATCTAGGAAGGAATTTCCTTCACTGGAACTAAATAGAAACTTTATATGCCAAAATAACCACTAATCTTTTGGCACATTAACATCATTCACAATCTTTTGTTGAGGAATTAATTTATAAATTGTTAGATTTCTTACTGTATATGTCGGTATGAGTGAGTTTGTTTGATCTTACAAGTCTGTATAGTAAGAGATATTGTTATTGCTTATTTTTAACTTAGAAGAGAACTTTCTTTATAGGTGAAAACTCTAACTCTAATTGTTACTTTTTTTACTGCGTGAATTCGAAGTTTGAGTATCTTATAATGAGTTTAGGCTCTTGTTATCTTGGGTAGGGATTTTCTTCTTAACTGAATATTTTCAAAAATAGCCACAAATTCTTTGATATCATGTTCATCACAATCGATTGTCGCAAAGCTGATATCATTTATTTCGACAATAAAATGTTACTGTTTTTGCTATGTATGATCGAAGTTTAAATGTCTTGCAATGAGTTAGGATATCTTGGGTAGGAACTTTCTTTCTAACTGAATATTGTCCAAAATAACAAGAAATTTTTGGATAAATTTACATTTCACAGTTTAGTGATGAGAAATTTTGAGCTATTTAATCTACTTATTCTACTTTTTTCGATGCGATGGCTCATGGTGAAACATTTAATAAAATTCAAATTAGATTACTAAGGTAGTTTTCACAAATAAAAGAAATATTGCTTATGAGCAAGACGGAAATTTATTTCAGTCAATCAGACAATGTGTGTGTGTTCTTACAAGAAGTGAATCTTATGGATCAGTACTTTTATAACTGCTTCTTTTTAACCTAGGAAGGAACTTTCTTTGAAGATAGAGAAATTAACTCTAGCTTTTCCAAAATAACTACGAATTTTTGGGTACATTGACACCATTCACAGTTTATTGCGGGAAAGATGATTTGATATGATTGTCTTTCGAATATAAAATCATACTTTTTTTACAATATGAAACCGAAATTTGAGTGTTTGATAATGAATTAAGCTGATTTTATCTTGGTTATCTTGAATTTCGTTTCTTGAATAGTTAATGTATTGTTGCAAATCGAAGTTTGAGTGTTTGATAATGAATTAGGCTCATTTTATCTTGGTTAGGAAATTCGTTTCTTGGACAATAAATGGATTGTTGCAATGTGAAACCGAAATTTGAATGTGTTTGACAATGAATTAGGCTCGTTTTATCTTGGGTAGGAATTTTGTATCTTGGATTGTTGCAATGTGAATCCGAAGTTTGAGTTTTTGATAATGAATTAGGCTGATTTTATCTTGGGTAAGAATTTCGTTTCTTGAATAGTTAATGTATTGTTGCAAACCGAAATTTGAGTGTTTGATAATGAAATTCGTTTCTTGGACAATTAATGGATTGTTGCAATGTGAAACCGAAATTTGAGTGTTTGATAATGAATTAAGCTGATTTTATCTTGGTTAGGAATTTTGTTTCTTGAATAGTTAATGTATTGTTGCAAACCGAAGTTTGAGTGTTTGATAATGAATTAGGCTCGTTTTATCTTGGTTATGAATTTCGTTTCTTGAACAGTTAATGGATTGTTGCAATGTAAAACCGAAATTTGAATGTGTTTGATAATGCATTAGGCACGTTTTATCTTGGTTACGGATTTTGTTTCTTGGATTGCTGCAATGTGAAATCGAAATTTGAAGGTGTTTGATAATGAATTAGGCTCATTTTATCTTGGATAAGAATTTCGTTTCTTGAACAGTATTTAATGGATTGTTGCAATGCTGTCTTGTGCCAAGTTTTGCGCATGTTCTGTTCCTTGTGTATCTGTGTGTTTGTCATTTGGCGGGATTTTCGAACTAAGGGGGTAAGCTCGTTTGAGCGTGGGCTCACCTCTTCCTCAGCGGAGACCGTGTTGACGGAGTCCATGCTCTGGCTAAGGGCGTTGGGCGCCTGTTCCAGTGCGGCGGCGGCGGCGGCAGCGGCGGCGGCAACGGCGGCGGCGGAATTGGGGGCCGCTAAGCTCATCGTGTTAGGTGTATGTCCGGCGCTTGTGCTCGGGTTCGGTGCACCCTCTTGGGTCGGGTAGATGGCAGGTGGCCGGGGCCGCTTGGCAGCCGGCGGGGGTGGCGATGGGGGCGGCGTGATGCTACCTCCTCCTCCTCCTCCTCCACCTCCACCCCCGAGGGAACCGGCAACCGCGAGCCTCCTCTTGGACGTGGCGGCGACGCAAACAACCCCAGACTCCACGATTTGGCCCGTGTATCGTTCCAGTGGGGTGGCCACAGCAGCTGATAACTACACAACACCACTAGGGCCGACTACGAGCAGGAGCACCACTCAACACTCGACACACTTCCGCAGGTGACACTCGTGGCGGCGAACAACCACCTGAGACCATGGATGGCGTTTAGGTATGCAGACCGTCTTCAGTGGCAGAGGATTGAAAGGGTGCGTCTTCGAGTGTGCAACCGATGGATGGATGGATGGAAGTGATGAAGGTGAAGATGAAGGTGTTTCGAGAGTGATGGGTGATGGATAGAGGTCTGTCAGTGTGTATATGTGTGGGTGTTAGTGTGTGTGTGTGTGTGTGGGTGTGTGTGTGTTTGGAGGGTAGTTAGTGCTCCGCTGACAAAGCCCAGACTCAGACTGCGCGACCGACGTCGCCCGCGTCGGCGTCAACCCCCTTTCAATCTCCCCTTTTTTCCCCTACCTTTCACCCTCCCCTACAAACACACGGAAGGTGCGCGCGCAGACAACAAACAGCACACCTGCACCGCCGCCGCTACCGCTACGATCAAATCGATTATTTCATATATACATATACACCTATACCTACACCTACAATCGACGTTTCGGTAATCACTACCGTAACAACCCTTCGAACAAAAAAATAAATTATTCATTTTGTATGTTTTTATTATCAATATATAAAATTTGATTTCAGAATCTTAATTTTTTGAGGAAGTTTGTTTATTATTTTGAAATAGTTTTAATTATTATTATTACTATTTATTACACGCTTTATATTAGGCTTCACCTGTTATGTATGAATTTATCTATCAATGTGACTTTTGTTCTGTTAAATTCCGCAAACATTTCTCTATAAAAATAATTGTTTACTCAATTTAAATGAAATTATATAAAAAAAACACGCTTCTAAAAAGTACAAATAGAGTAATACTTAATCAAAATGTGTGGGGCGCAGGAACATGTACTTTTAATTAATTTCAACAAAGTGCCCCACGCTTTTTGATTAAGTATTAGATTATTTTGTACTTTTTAGAAGCGTGTTTTTTTAGTTTTTTTTAAATATAATTTATTTTTTTACTTTTTATAGTCTTAATTATTTTTATAGAGAAAAGTTTGCGGAATTTAACAGAATGAAATGTCCCTAGTTAGCACAATGTTTCAAACTATATAGTAACCATATAGTGCCTATATAGATTTTGAGAATGGTATTTTTTTATTATTTTTATATTAATTAATTTAAATTGAATAGGTTAACAATTATTTTTATTTTTTTCGTTAAATTGAAGGGTTGGTTTTGTCACAAATATAATAAAACAATAATTTTAATAACTATTTGAATTATTTAATTGATAACTAAACAGTTTCGGTCACCACTGGTCGACCATCCTCAGTGAGTTATCTCGTTCAAGAACCGGAATTTGTCATTTCACATTAACGAAATCAATCAATTTAACGAAAAATTTAAATCAAGTCACTTAAGTTCTGGAAGAAATTTAATAAATTATTTTTATAGAGAAATGTTTGCGGAATTTAACAGAACAAAAGTCACATTGATAGATTGATACATACATACATACATACAGGTGAAGCTATATAAAGAGTGTAAAAACATTTAATTCTGTTAAATTTCGCAAACTTTTCATTATATTTTTTTTCCAACGAAATTTTCTCTGGAGAGAGACGGACTGGTAGAAATTTTAATTGAATGTAATTGAAGGCAGCCCGACGTTTCGGAGGATTTTTCCCTCTTTCATCAGGGGTTCAAAGGGTCAATGAATGAAACAAATTAAGAAAAGGAGAAAAAAAATTGTTTTTCTATGCCTTTGTTAAAAAAGAAGAAAGTTTTAAACACTGCTGTGGAGAGAAGAAGCAAACATTTTATTTGTTTCACTCATTGACCCTTTGAAACCCTGAAGAAGGAGGAAAAATCCTCCGAAACGTCGGTTTGAAAGGAAAGGAGGAAGGATTCCAATAAATTACACCTTATTTGATATGTGTTAATTTTTTCTTTCCTCACTACCTCTGGGCTGCCTTCCATTACATTAAATTAAAATTTTCTTTATAAAAATAATCAAGACTAAAGTAAAGTAAAAAAAAAAAATATAATTTAAAAAACTAAAAAAACAAGCTTTTGTCAGTAATTCATTAAATAGTACAAAATAATGTAATAAACTTTTCACGTCAAAAAGCCTAGAGCGCAGAAGCATGTAGTTTTAATTAATTTCGACAAAGTGCCCTACGGCTTTTGACTTAAAAAGTTTATTCCATTATTTTGTACTTTTTAGAAAAATTACTAACAAAAGCTTGTTTTTTTAGTTTATTTTTAAATGATAATTTATTTATTTTTGATTGAAAATAAGTAAACAGGTTACATTTTTGAAGTGAAATTTCTTTAGCAACCTATCTGTTTGATTTTTTTTTGTTACAATAAAGGGGAAATGACTTAATAGAAGAGAAATAATTTTTTTAAAACCAACTAATATTTAATGGCAAATAACATTTATTAAAATTAGGAAATTTAAATTATTATTTTAAAACTCACTAATATTTCATGACCTATAAAATTTATTAAAATTAAGACATTTAAATTAATTCAATAAGGCTAAATAAGTTCCACTTGCCCGTGGGCTTATGTGGATGAGGCTCAGACACATTTTATTTTATTGTCATCATCAGCCTTAGACAATCTCAAATTGAATTAAAATTATTTGTTGTATAAAAACAACTATCAGAATTTATATAGTAAATATAATTTTTATTGTCTTCTACTAGGTATGTCGGAGAGGCAGGCAAAACCCTGCCTTTCGGGCGAACCTAGTATTGTAATTCACTCAAAAATTTTCAATTATTATTTTTTGGCTCATTGTGTTTGAAAATATCTGTCTGCAACGTGGAGAAAATTGATTTTCAAAATGACCACAAACTTTTAATTTTTAATAATTATGATTTATAGTTGATAATTGAGATTATTCTGCTAACTCTCACAAATGATTCAATATGAAAATATATTTTTAATTACTTATATTTAATTTGAATGAGAATTGGACGAGAGGAGGGAGGATAAACCAATCGACTTGATTGGGGAATAATGGAATTGAAATAATTATCGGAAAAGAGGTTTTTTTTATCTAATTAGATTTTTCCTCTTATTAAAAACAAGGACTAAAGATGAATAAGGACACTCGATGGTGGAGAAGTAATCTCCGGAATCGAAGCAAAAAAATACAATGTATACATTAATTAATGTAAAATAATTGGTTTAATAAAATTTATAAAAAAAAAATAAAAAAAAAATAAAAATTTGAATGAGAGAGAGGGTGGGAGGGAAGGACCAATCGACTTGAATGGGGAATAATGGAATTGAAATAATTATCGGAAAAGAGGTTTTTTTATCTAATTAGATTTTTCCTCATATTAAAAACAAGGACTAAAAGATGAATCAAGGACATTCGATGGTGGAGAAGTAATCTCCGGAGTCGAAGCTCAAAAATACAATGTATGCATAAATTCATGTAAAATAATTGGTTTAATAAAAAATTTAATTATTTGAATGAGAGAGAATGATAATGAATGAGATGGGTGATTAACCAATCGACTTGATTGGGGAATAATGGAATTGAAATAATTATCGGAAAAGAGGTTTTTTTATCTAATTAGATTTTTCCTCTTATTAAAAACAAGGACTAAAAAGATGATCAAGGACACTCGATGGTGGAGAAGTAATCTCCGGAGTCGAAGCTCAAAACACAATGTATGTATTAATTCATGTAAAATAATTGGTTTAATAAAATTTTTAAAAAATAAAAAATTTGAATGATGAGAGATTGGGGATGAAGGGATTGGAAATAATGGAATTGGAATAATTATCGGAAAAAGAGGTTTTTTATTTAATTAGTTTTTCCTCTTATTAAAAACAAGGACTAAAAAGATGAATCAAGGACACTCGATGGTGGAGAAGTAATCTCCGGAGTCGAAGCTCAAAACAATGTAAACATTAATTCATGTAAAATAATTGGTTTAATAAAATTTATAAAAAAAAAATTGAATTATGGACAGAGGGATAGATAATATGGAATTTGAATAATTATCGGAAAAGAGGTTTTTTATTTAATTAGTTTTTCCTCTTATTAAAAACAAGGACTAAAAAGATGTTGGCAAGCTCAAGAAGATCAAGGACAGTCGATGGTGGGGAAGTAATCTCCGAAGTCGAAGCTCAAATACAATGTATGCATTAATTCATGTAAAATAATTGGTTCAATAAATTAAAAAAAAAATTATTTGAATGATGTCAATGTAATTAAACAATGACTTGTAACAGATATAACGCTACTTTTATTACTACTTATTTTTAACAAAGGAGAGAACTTTATTTACATGTGGAAAGTCCAACTGAATATTTTCCAAAATAACTACAAAATTTGGACACAATGTCCATTCAGCAGAGTCTATTGTCGAAGAACTTATGATTTTTTTTTGAGTTATTTCGTCTATAAATTATTAAATTATATTTTAAAGTACTTTACTCTAGAGTAAGATAGTAATTTTTTAAAATACTTTAAAATTTATTCATTTGATCGTTTTAATATAGCTCATTTAACCTTGCTTAAGTAAGAATGGATAGGCCTCTCTCTGTGAAATGCTAAAATTTTGAGAGGAAATTTTATAATAATCATAGCAACTGCGTTGTTTTCTTATCCGTTACCTTTGCCGAAGACATAAAGGAATCGATTTAAAACCAAAAATAGCGATTGATTCTCATCTAATACATGAGGAATAAGAATTCTAAATTGGATTTTTGACGTTTTGGTTATTATTAGTAACCAATGCTGAAGACATGGAGGAATCGACTTAAAATCAAAAATAGGGATTGATTCTTATCTAATACTAGAGGAATAACCTTATTGAATTCCATTTTTGATGTTTTGACTATTAATGGAAACCTCTACTGAAAATGTAGAAGAATCGACTTAAAATCAAAAAGACTAAATTCTTTTTTGGTAAACAACTCAAGCTTGAGTTGTTTGCGGTGTTGTTTGAGGTTGCCATTAATAGTCAAAACATAAAAAATAGAATCCAATAAGGTTATTCCTCTAGTAGTAGATAAGAAACGATCGTTATTTTTGATTTTAAGTCGATTCTTCGATGTCTTCAGCAATGGTTACTAATAATTACCGAAACGTCAAAAATCCAATGTAGAATGGTTATTCCTTGACTGTTAAATGAAAATCGATCATTATTTTTGAATTAAAGTCAATATGAACTCCAAATCGCAAGTGATATCTGATTATTAATAAAGGAATAAACATATTAATATTTCAAATGAATTTGGACAAAGTTTAGCAACGATCCGTTGCAGTTTATTTTATTTTATGTTTTGGTATATTAGCTCCTATATCCACTAAGCTACTGATCCCTATGTTTTGGTATATTAGATATTACAAGTCTTTCTTGTAACCGTTTTGTTAATGCTAATTTTTTCTGACTCTGTGTCTGTTTTTGTGTCCGGATTCAGATATCCACGATCATTTAAGAATAAAAGTCGTAGAAATTTCATTGCAAAAATGTTTGTTTTTCCAATTCAGAGAATGTTGATTAGATTTTGGACTTTTTAGATTTATTACTTTTGATTCGAAAAAAAGGAGAAATCATGATTTTATTATGATATTAAGGCGAAGCTATAATATAGGTGTCGTGGCCACATCGTAGTATTGACCATTTCATGAAATGCTCAAGAATCGTAAAATAGGGTGTCCATAAATTATTTAATAAAAATCCAGAATATGTTACAAACTTTTTTATTGTTCTTTAAGTAAGACAAAAATGTATAACTAGGAACTTTAGGAAATATTAAAAGAATCTTAAAATACAACATACCAAATCTAAAATGCCACAATGTAGAAAAAATATTATTTTAATTTAAGTTACCTATTCATTTATATAGGTTCCTAATATTATCCTTACAAAAATTAAACATCAAACACGTCAACTTACATAATTATTTTTAGAAAACAAACAAATATTTAGATATAAGTAGGTACTTTGGTACAAAAAGCAATCGAAAATTCACGTGGAATGCACAAACAATTTATATCAATTGAAAATAAAAGAAGACATTCTTACAATATTTCATTCATTTGTTGGCGCGCGACAAACTTTTGGTGGCACTTCGAAGTACGAAGTGTTTTGTTTTTTAAACATGCGCATCTGTTTGTACGGCTTGCATAAGCATTTTTGAAAGCCTTGACCTCGAAATAAAGATTGGAAATTTACAGCTTCTCTCAATGATATTGGCAATTCTGATATAACTTCCGAATAAATTATTCACTTTTTCACTAAGAGTAACAACATTGGTTTCACCAGCTGCCATGTTGACATATAAACAAAACTCTTCCAGCGCCTCTACCGGTAATAAATGTAACCATTTTACGATATGATCAAATAAACTTGACCATTTCATGAAATAGCCGCGCGTTTTTTTGACTATATCGATCTTATCATTGATCTGGTTGGCTACATCATGACGTGGCCAATAGATAGTGAAACATTTCATGAAATGTGACCATTTCATGAAATTCTCGAGCACTTCATGAAATGGTCAATTCTACGATGTGGCCACGACATAGGCATGCATAAATGAACAATTTATTTTTTAAGTATTATTATTTATTAATGATGCTAGTAATTCATTAATTAAATTAATAATTTTAATATGTGGACTAATCTACCTTATATTATTTTAATTTATTTCACTCTTATTTAAATTGTTTCGCCTAAAACCGACACCCAAACACCTTAAAAATTAATCTAAAGCCGCCGCTGTCTGTTTTTTACATTTCATTTGTTTAATAGGTGCGGCGAAATAAACTGTACTAAATTTTCGCCTATTAACTGATGCATGCACATTAAAAAATACTGATATTACGATATACCCAGGTAACACACAATATCCTCAGAATATTCTAAGAAGATTTAAATGTCCTTAGAATATCCATAGAATATTCTTAGGATATTGTGGTTACCTGGGTATTGGTGTTCATTACGTTATTTACAAAAAATAAAAAAAAAAACATTTTTTCCCAAAATCTCCAAATTTCATCACCAAAATATTCTAGAATGAATTAAATACGGGAACAATTTTCTAACAACCTTGTATAAAGATTTACTACAACGTATTAGTATTTGAAAATTATTGCATATTATTAATTTATCTCAAAATAGAATTCAAAAGTTAAATTTACTAAATCTATAAAATTTTATATAATTTAATTCTATAAATTTAAATAAAATTCTCATTTTTTTTTGACTTTTCGCTGCTACAAATCAATTACTATTTTGTGGGTCAATTTTCAGATTCTCAAAACCTAGAAATGTATTTTTTTTAATTCCCACTCAAAACTACACTACGGTTCAAAAAAATCGAGCCACCAATAAAAACTTGATTAAACAGCAATTTTTTTTTAATTTTTTACAAATATTCATATAATTTGTTCCATTAATTCTTAAACTAACATGTTCAATAAATATTGTTGATAATTTTTGAATTTTATAAATTGCAACGGATCGTTGCTAAACTTTATCCAATAGTCATTTGTAATATCAATATTTCTATTCCTTTATTATTAATCAGATATCAATGGCTATTTACGGTCTATGCTTAAAATAAAATAATAAAGAATTTAAAAAAGTAATATCTTACTCTAGAGTAAAGTACTTTAAAATATAATTTTACTAAAAACTTTATTTAACCTTTCTTGTGGTCCCCAAGGTACTTAATTAGGATATTAAATTTCATCAAAATTGGTTAAGTCATTTTCAAGATATTTAGAAAAAACTAAAAAAATACTGAAATAAAGTACTAATGTTTGCGGGCCGATATGTACCAAAAACTAATCAGCGCTTCATATTGATAATCTAATGGTAGGTTTTCAATTTCATTTCAATTTGTGCAACGGCGTGGAAAAAATCGTGGGCCAAAAAAACGATAACATACATACATCCATCCGCACGCACTAAATTAAATAAAAATCGCACTTTTTGGCTTCTCGACGAGACCCCATGTAATTTTTGACAAAACCGTCACGTGATAAAATTCAACCTAATTGAATACTACAATTTGTGACTTTAATTGAGACCATGGGTTCCGTAGTCTTTACCTGAGGGCCTTTTGAAGCCACGCTTGCCTCGAGGCCGATTACAAAACTTTACCCATGCTTTGCATTGGATAAAGTAAAAAAAAATAAGTAAAATTAAATTAAAAGATACAATTACAAATTATCCTACTTTCTCAATATCACTTTACATTTAAATAAAGTTTTAATATATTCCGAAAGATGCTTTAATATTTACGGCTGAATGTCTCGCAGTATGGGAATCTATAAAATTCTTTAAAGAAGAAAACTTTGAGAATAAATTCCTCATTTGTACGATTCCCTCAGCATCATACATTCGATAAATGGTTTTCCACAAAACAAAAATCCATCATACCTTATACTAAATATAGTCAATGAAATATTGGAGTGCCATTATATGAATAAGGAGATAGCGCTACTCTGGATCCCAAGTCACTCAGGTATCTATATATATAAAAGCCATTGTCAGACAGTACCCGTGGCGCAGCAAGGAACCTGTGGGAGAAAAAGCAACTAAAATTCAATGACAGTTGTTATATTGTCAAATTTTACAAATAAAACATCTCTATTCTCTATATTTTATATCTATAATATCTCTATATATTAATATATTACTCTATATAGCTTAGAATATTAGATTTACGGCGTGTCTCATTTGAAATTTTAGTAGACAAATTTATTAATTTTAAATATATTATATATTAATATATATTTAATTTTTTGGAAATAATTCATACCGCGAAAATTAATTTTTTTTTTGAATTTAAGAAAAATATAAATTCTTAAAATTTTAGTAGACAAATCAATTTTAAAATATATATATATATATATATATATATAAATTAAATATATTTAATTTATAATATAAGTTTTAATGAAATATGATTTAATGGAATAATGAGATTAATTCTTAATTTATTACTGCACGGGTCATTTGAAATTTTAGTAGATAAACTAATTTTAAAATTATTATATATTTATAATTAATTTAGAGACACTTTTTAGATAAATTTAAATATTGAAATGTATTATTAAAAAAGAAATAGGTTTCCAACCGATCGGGAATTTCGAGAGAAATGGTTGCATGCTCTAATAAAGTATTTATAAAGCATTTAATGATATTTTTTCATCTTTCTTTGATCAATATTCATTATTCAAAAAAATATTTTTTTCAAAACATATAATTACGGACAGCTAATAATCACATCTCGAGACGCTGCCCGTCAGGGCTCCCAGCCCGGAGGGCCGAGCGGTGCCGGGCGTGCCGTAGGCACGCCAGGTACTGCTCGTTAGGAATAATGAAAGGGTGGATAAGCTAGCCTATTTAGCTTCACTCCAAGGCCAATCACTTGAAATAGAATTGCCATAAAAGTCATATTAAAAACTGAAACAAATTCAGAATGGCAGTCCTTCTGGAAGAATACAGCTCTAAATAAAGGCAAGCATCTATACAACATACAGCCTAATCTACCAAAAAGACCATGGTTTGTTTAATGACATCAAGTTGTTCAGAAAAATAACTGTTCAACTAATTAGGCTGAGAATAGGCCATGCTACCACCCCAGCTCATATGCACAGAATAGGTTCGAGAGAATCCTTTTTGTTCTTGTGATGGATCCACGATTGGGGATATCAACCACTTTTACTTAGGATGCGCAAACAATGTCAACAAAATTGAACGCTTTTATACAACAATCCAAAGAAAAGTAGAACTTGCAACAAATATGACAATTCTTCTTTCTTATTATTAAACCGCAACGATGACTTAAGTCGATTTATTGTTAGATATATAATTTCTTTAGGAAAAATTAATTAATTATATTTATTCTAATCTAACATAATTGTGATTAATTGCGTAAACAGTAGAAATGTAATTTGAAAAAAAAAATACTTAAAATAATGTATGTTTCAAATTTCAATTTAACTTATGTATCTAATTAACATTATAATTATATAAAATTTTCTAAAAATATGTATATTATGTATCACTGACCAAATGTTCTAATGGACAAGGTCAATTTTATATAAATAAATAAAAAAAAAAGTTTTAATAAAAGATGAAATTCCATTTGAAATATCAATAAATATGAATAATTTTGAATTGAGCATCATAGATAGAAAGATAAATTATACAAAATGGATATTTCTGAAGTTCAAGGAGTTCAAATTGGGTGCCTAATTAATCATGAACTAATACAACGACAAGTGGCAATTACACTTGCAATAATAATAATTTTAATAATGTATGGTTACTTATATCAAATGGATGGATAAAATTACAAATGAAGAGAAGTTCTTGGAAGAATCGGAGAAAGAAGAACCTTGTGGAAGAGTCTGAAGAAGAGAGAGGTCAGATGATGGGGCACACACTGGAGACATGGGGGACTGCTTAGGGATATCTTGGAGGGGGAGGTGGGAAAGAAAAGGGGAAGGGAAGACCCAGATTAGAATATTTCAACCAAATAATTGGGGATATGGGATGCCAGACATTTAGAGAGGTCAAACAGCTGGCGGGGGACAGAGTCGAGTGGAGACGGATTGTTGCATCAAACCAGTCTTAGGACTGTATACTCAATGATGATGATGAGTTACTTGTAAAAAAAATTAAAAATGATTTAGTATTTAATAAAGTTTTTATTGTTGGGTCGATTTTTTACACTTCAGTGTATATACGCAGGGGTGGCCACTAACCTTAACTTTGGGGGCCGCAAATTTATAAAACTGTTTCAAAGCGAGCCACATTCTTTGGAGATTAATAATTAATGGTTTATTAAAAAAAAGACACATTTTTTATTTTATAAAATATAAATGAAGTAACATATATTTTTTGCTCTACTTACTTATAACATTACAAAAATAATTTTTGTATTATTATTTTTTTAATTTAATTATTATACAGGGTGTGGCATAAAGATCTACCACATTTTGAAGAGATATAAAAATGAAAAAATTTAACTAGAAAAAACTAAATTTATTTTTGAAAATGAAAATAAATGAAATTTTTTTTAAATGTATTTTTAACATTATCAGACAAAAAAAGGAGGGGGGGTCAAAAAAAAATTCTAGCCCTTTTGATCAAACTCAACCAAATTTTGTATATATGTGACCTTCTCAGAGAAAAGGGACCAAGTGTGTCAAAAAACGGGTTTGGACTTAAGAGTGTATTCTGGTACCTAAAAGGGTATAGAATAAGATGAAATGAGTTAGATTTCTGATAAAAATTTATTTACCCCATAAAAACGTAAAGACGAACTTGCGAAAAATCGATAAAAATGAGAAAACATTTAAATTTTATTATTATTATTATTATTATTATTTTTTTTTTTGTTGGGTTTAGGACCGCTTGATGTCTCTTTCTGGGCGGACCTTCCACGCCTCTTTCTTTTTCGGAACGTGTTTTTGAGTTCCATGGTCAGGCTATGTAATTTTCCTAGCCGGATGAGCGTGTTGATGTTAAAGGTGCCCAGGTATGTATGGATTTTTTGGCGTCATACTTCCATTGTTTCTTCCTTTGATTTCGTGATGGTCCGGGTCCCCCAGAATCTGAATGCCCGGTTGCCACTCGAGGGTTGGGTGGATTGGTTCACCACCTGGGGTAATCTTGTTTTTGCCTCTCACGATTCATGGTTGCTTGTTACGAAATTTTGTCCTGCGCATGCGCGAGGTTTTGTAGAATTGTCAGTTTCTGGAGCCGAGGGTCCGGTTTTTATTATTTTCAAATAAATTCACTTTGCTTCTGCTGGGATCGAACTGATGAAGTCTAGGTTGATGTTCTCCTAATCGGATTAGAAAAGTTGGTGATTTAACCGTTTGCGCTACCTACCCCTCTATTATTATTATTATTATTATTCATTATTATTATTATTATTTATTATTATTTTTTACATTAAAATTTTATAACTAACCATACCAAATCGCATCTCCCAACTGAAGGTGTGTTCAAAGTGATAATGCGTTATGAAACTTTAAATGCGTTTTTCTCAAAACTTCATTTTCACACACTAGGTCCCTTTTCTCGGAGAAGGTCACATATATTCTGTGGATCCCCAGAAGGCTAGAAATGCAAAAACTAACCAAATTTTGTATACATAGTTTGGTCTGAAAGGGCTATAATTTTCATTTTTGACCCTCCCCCCATTTAGGGTGGTTAGTTTTTGCATTTGTAGCCCTCTGGGTATACAAAATTTTGGTTGATTTTGGTTGAAAGGGCTAGAATTTTCCAATTTTGACCATTCCCCCGTTTTGGGTGCTTAGTTTTTGCATTTTTGGTCTTCTGGGGGTCCACAGAATATATATACAAAATTTGGTTGATGTTTGGTCGAAATGGCAAGAATTTTCATTTTGGAACCCTTCCCCCTAATTTTGTCTGAGAATGTTTAAAATACATAAAAAAAATTATTTTATGTTCTTTTCAAAAATTTATTCATTTTTGTCCTAGTTAAATTTTTTTCATTTTTTTTTATACCTCTTCAAAATGTGAGTAGATCTTTATGCCCCGCACTGTACTTTTTAAAATCAGTATTATTCAAGAGGGTACAAGAGCCGCACGAGATTGACTGAAGAGCCGCATGCGGCTCGCGAGCCACGTTGTGGCCACCTCTGGTATACACCATTAAAGGCCTATATTGTTTACTTCCATTTAGATTTCAAAAAATAAAAAGCCGATTTAATTTGATTGGAATTAGAAAAATTCACAAAGCACATATTTCTGGAGATTATATTTTAATACTTAAATCAATTTTTCTACAAAAGAAAAATTTTTGAGGGAATTTTAATACTCAAAATAAATTATATATACACTATACATATGTATTAACTCTAGTCTCAAAATTAAAAAAAATGTGTGAGACTCATCCACAAAAACTTATTTAGGTGTACCTAGATGTTATTGAAATAATTTAAATTTCCTAATTTTAATAAATTTTATTTGTCATGAAATATTAGTGTGTTTTAAAATAATAATTTAAATTTCCTAATTTTAATAAATTATATTTGTAATGAAATATTAGTGGGTTTTAAAATAATAATTTAAATTTCCTAATTTTAATAAATTATATTTGTAATGAAATATTAGTGGGTTTTAAAAAAATTTAATAATAATAATAAATTTATTGAACCAATTATTTTACATGCATTAGCGTATACATTTTATTTGAGCTTCGACTTTGGAGATCACATCCCCACCATCGACTGTTCTTGATCTTCTCGGTCTTGCGATAATGTTTTTAGTCCGTGTTTGGAGTAAGAGTAAAATAATAATTTAAATTTCCTAATTATAATAAATTATATTTGTAATGAAATATTAGTGGGTTTTAAAATAATAATTTTTTTTTTTTTTTTTATATAAATTTTATTAAACCAATTTTTTTACATTAATTAATGTATACATTGTATTTTTTGCTTCGATTCCGGAGAGTAACTTCTCCACCATCGAGTGTCCTTATTCATCTTTAGTCCTTGTTTTTAATAAGAGGAAAAATCTAATTAGATAAAAAAACCTCTTTTCCGATAATTATTTCAATTCCATTATTCCCCAATCAAGTCGATTGGTTATTCGGTCCATCCTCCTCTTCAATCCAAAATAATATTTGTAATGAAATATTAGTGGGTTTTAAAATAATAATTTTTAATAATAATAATAAATTTTATTGAACCAATTATTTTACATGCATTAGCGCATACATTTTATTTGAGCTTCGACTTCGGAGATCACATCCCCACCATCGACTGTTCTTGCTTGATCTTCTCGGCCTTCCGATAATGTTTTTAGTCCGTGTTTGGAGTAAGAGTAAAATAATAATTTTTAATAATAATAATAAATTTTATTGAACCAATTATTTTACATGCATTAGCGCATACATTTTATTTGAGCTTCGACTTCGGAGATCACATCCCCACCATCGACTGTTCTTGCTTGATCTTCTCGGGCTTTGCGATAATGTTTTTAGTCCGTGTTTGTGAGTAAGAGGAAATTATAATAATTATTTAATAATAATAATAAATTTTATTGAACCAATTATTTTACATGCATTAGCGCATACATTTTATTTGAGCTTCGACTTCGGAGATCACATCCCCACCATCGACTCGTTCTTGCTTGATCTTCTCGGCTTTGCGATAATGTTTTTAGTCCGTGTTTGGAGTAAGAGGAAATATAATGAATTTTAATAATAAATAATAAATTTTATTGAACCAATTATTTTACATGCATTAGCGCATACATTTTATTTGAGCTTCGACTTCGGAGATCACATCCCCACCATCGACTGTTCTTGCTTGATCTTCTCGGCCTTGCGATAATGTTTTTAGTCCGTGTTTGGAGTAAGAGTAAAATAATAATTTTTTTTTTATAAATTTTATTAAACCAATTATTTTACATTAATTAATGTATACATGAGGGAATCCGGAATTCTTTACTCGAAGAGAAATCGTCATGTTGCATATTCTCGGGATTTGTAATGTGGTGGTTTCCCGTTGCCTTCCACATGTTGAAGAGAAGAAAAATGAAAAAGGAAATCAACTCCTAGCCCTCGAAAACCTAATAGCGTCGGAGTCGGTAAAAAAAAAAAAAAACAAGAGTTGGCCAAGGAGGCCGTATAGGAGAGAAAAAAGAAGCCTGACACAAGTAAGTGGAAGCAATGTCGAACTTAGCTCGGATAACCCCGTGGTCGCAATCCACGTACTCATCAGAAATGAGTTCCTGAGGACTGATGATGGGGCACACACTGAGACATGGGGGACTGCTTAGGGATATCTTGGAGGGGGAGGTGGGAAAGAAAAGGGGAAGGGGAAGACCCAGATTAGAATATTTCAACCAAATAATTGGGGATATGGGATGCCAGACATTTAGAGAGGTCAAACAGCTGGCGGGGGACAGAGTCGAGTGGAGACGGATTGTTGCATCAAACCAGTCTTAGGACTGTATACTCAATGATGATGATGATGATGATGAGGGAATCGGATTAGACGAGAGGCTTAAAGACACTAGCCTTCTAAGCAGGAGTCCCGGGTTCGAGTCCGAGTCCCTGCATTGATATTTGACCGGCTATAATCTGATTCCTAGTCACCAATCCGTCTGGCAAGCGTGGTGACTTAATGCCAACCCCCTTCCATTTGATGGAAGAGGCCTATATTCAGCAGTGGATTGTCGATATCGACAGGCTGATGATGATGATGAATGTATACATTGTATTTTTGCTTCGATTCCGGAGAGTACTTCTCCACCATCGAGTGTCCTTATTCATCTTTAGTCCTTGTTTTTAATAAGAGGAAAAATCTAATTAGATAAAAAAACCTCTTTTCCAGATAATTATTTCAATTCCATTATTCCCCAATCAAGTCGATTGGTTAACCTGCTCCGCCTCCATCTCCCAATCCATCCCTCCCATCAACCTCCCAAAATAATTATTTTTTTTTTTTTTATAAATTTTATTAAACCAATTATTTTACATTAATTAATGTATACATTGTATTTTTGCTTCGATTCCGGAGATTACTTCTCCACCATCGAGTGTCCTTATTCATCTTTAGTCCTTGTTTTTAATAAGAGGAAAAATCTAATTAGATAAAAAACCTCTTTTCCGATAATTATTTCAATTCCATTATTCCCCAATCAAGTCGATTGGTCAATCCCTCCTCCTCCATCATCAATAATAATATTTAAATTTCCTAATTATAATAAATTATATTTGTATTGAAATATAAGTGAGTTTTAAAATAATAATTTAAATTTCCTAATTTCAATAAATTTTATAATGAATTCAAATATTTAAGCATTTTTTTTTGAGTTTCTTTTTTTGAAAAAAGATGTAAATTATTTCAAAAAATCAACCCAGACTTATACTGAAATGAATTTACTTAAGGACCAATCATAGATTTTAGGGAAAATATTTTACATGGGCATATCAGAGAGGTAAGGGGATGAACCTCTTTGATTTACAATGTAAAAATATTTGCCCTAAAATCTATGATTGGTCCTCAAGTAAATTCATTTATTATTAATAAATTTTATTTGTCATGAAATATTAGTGTGTTTTAAAATAATAATTTAAATTTCCTAATTTTAATAAATTTTATTTGTCATGAAATATTAGTGGGTTTTCAAAAAAATTTTCCCATCTATTGAGTCATTTCCCTTTTATTGTAAAAAAAAATCCAACAGATACGTCGCTAAAGAAGTTTCACTTATAAAAAAAATGTTTTCTATTTGGAATGTTCTAGTTTTTAATCAAATATGTTTATTGGAGGTTTTGTGGAAGGTAGAAAGAACAGTAGGGGCTTCCGGCAGGCAGCTCGTTTATCAAGTCCCTTTTATTATAGCCCGGGTTCATTTCACCCCTCTCTCTTTAGTGACCACCTGTCTATAATGATCACAATCATTTAGAACCAAAAATAGTTAAAGTATAGAGACCGGATCTACTGTATAAAATAAATATAATTCATTTATAAAACAATCTCCAAACGTTTTATAAAAAATCCACACGATTGAGGGAGAAATTCTCCCTTAATCAATAGAAATTTGGGAAAATAATTGCTTTGAAAAAATGGAAATATAATTCAAATATAAATTATATTTTAAAAAACTAAAAACATTCTTCTAAAAAGTACAAAATTATGTAATACTTAATCAAAAAGTGTGGGGCTCAGAAACTTTTAATTAATTTCGACAAAGTGCGCCACTCTTTTTAATTAAGTATTACATTATTTTGTACTTTTTAGAAGCATGTTTTTTAGTTTTTTTTAAATATAATTTATTTTTTTACTTTTTAATCTTAATTATTTTTATAGAGAAAAGTTTGCGGAATTTAAGAGAATGAAATGTATTTATTTTTATATAATTTCATTTAAATTGAGTAGGTAAACAATTATTTTTATAGAGAAACGTTTGCGGAATTTAACAGAACAAAAGTCACATTGATAAATACATACATATATACATACAAGTGAAATTAATATAAAGAGTGTAAAAACAAATCAATATTAATTTAGAAAATAGACAATACTACAAGATTGTCTTGGAGATGGAATTATTTTGAATATAAAATTAAGGTTTTGTCTGTACATTGCTCCAAATCACGCCAAATTTTGGTTACACACGTTTCAAGCAAAGTTATGAACGAAAACACCTTCAACAAAATTCCTGTCTGTCTGTCTGTATGTCTGTATGTCTGTTTCAGTGGTTTCCGAAAAGTTGCTCACGATTCACGTAAAAACGGCTGAAGGGATTATTATGAAATTTCATATTTACATCAGATGTCTTCTAACTTACGTTTTTAGCTATATAACGTTTTGATATTTTGACCCCAGAAGGGGGTTTGGGGGGGGCGCACGAATGAAAATTATCAAATAACTCTAAACTATTAACCCTACGGCAAATTTTATAATAAACAAAGTTGTAGGGGATGTGATTTCTGACAACTTTTGTTTAAAAAAATTTCCCCAAAAACCCACCCAAAAAGGGGGGGAGGGTGAAAAAATATAAATTCTTGCCCTTGGAGCAAACTCAACCAAATTTTGTATACATAATCTCTGGGCCTCTAGAGAGCTAGAAATGCAAAAACTAACCACCCAAAATGTGGGGGGGGGGGGGTCAAAAAATGAAAATTCTTTCTCTTGGGCCAAACTCAACCAAATTTTGTATACATAATCTGTGGGTCACTAGAAGGCTAGAAATGCAAAAACTGGGTGCGGGGGTGGAATGGGGGTGGGGTGAGGAGTGAGGCGGAGTAGGGTGGGGGCGAAGGGGGTCGTGCGGGGTGGAGTCCAGGGGGCATAGCGGGGGCGGGGTCCAGGGGGCTAGGCGGGGCTGTGGTGCGCAGGGTGGATGTGTGTGCGGGATCCGAGGTGGGTGGGGTACGGGTTGTGGTGTGGGGGCTGGGGTTGGGAACGGGTGCGGAGTGGGGCGGAGGGGCTGGAGGGGTGGTGGTTAGGGTGCGGAATGGAGTGTTGGGGTGGCGGTGGGGGGCGGGGTTGGCGGGGTGGGGGTGCTGGTGTGGGTTTCGGAGGGTGGTGGGTGAGGGTGGGGTTCGAGGGCTGGGGCGTGCCCCTGGCTAGCAAGAGGGCCGCCGAAGGCAGGCCTTGCAGCTAGTTTTGAATAAAATTATAATATGTTCATTATCAACTATTAGAAGAACAGTTCATGACCTTTTGTCAAGCTTGATTAACGAATGGTGAAATTAGAAAAAAATGTCTAGCTTTTTCACAACGTTTTGAATTCTAATTCTGAATCGAGTGATATATTAGATTTAATAAGAGTGATAATAATAGGAATCAAGAACATGGGCGTACCCAGCAGGGGGGAGGTGGAGAATCCGGAACAGGGTGGCAACTCAAACACAATTTCAAATCCCAGTTATTTTCCGGTTTTCAAAACTTCAATTTCTTCCGGTTGACAGTAGCCTATTAACAATTATTTGTAAAAGGAGACCCCATAATGGTGGGTATACGGCAAGTGTAGTGCTGATTTTACGACAGGACTGTCTGATTAATCCTGTTCAATTCCTGTTATTCGGTAAGCACACCAGGCTGGATTCTCTTTATTTTTAACCGACTTCAAAAAAAGGTGGAGGTTATCAATTTATCGGGATCTTTTTTTTGTGTGTGTGTGTGTTCTTCGATTTCTTTCCTACCATGTAGACCGATTTGGATGATTTTTTGTTTATTGGAAAGGGGGTACTTTCCGATTGGTCCCATTTTAATTTGGTCAAGGTTCTGAATATGTTTCTGAACGATTCGTTGTTTATTTTTCGACTTTCTCAGCGGCTCATTATATAACATAAAGGTCTCTACTCACTACAACGTATAATACTATGACCGTACTAGGAACGTGTCGGGTAAAAAAATTATTCTTTGTATTGAAAAGTATGAGACTATGCCCACTAGACCGTTCCGTCACCGACCAGCACCGTCGCCTACTATGCACGGAGCGTTAATAAATTGTCGGTGAGAATATTTTTCCGGTGCCGATACGCTCCGCGCATGGCACGCGACGTTGCCAAACCGATGCGCGCAGGCGGCGAAACGGTGAGCTGCAATTAAAATTATTGGTATCTAATTATTTATTTAATTAATTTAAGATTTGTATTTAAATGAGCGCTGTAAACGCCTTTACTTAGTCGCATGCGAGAATGAAACGGTTTCCTATCGATTTCGGTGGATTTAGATCTGTATGATGATACAGATTACATACGGGCAATATACGGGCATCATACGGGATGTATACGGGCACAGAACGCCGTCGATCCGTTTCAGTGGGCATAGCAGGACGTCTCGTGTTGCTTTTCATGTCTGATACGTTCCTAGTACGGTCATAGTATGATACGTTGTAGTGGGTAGAGACCTTAATAATCAAAATGAGGCTTTTTTTATAAACACATGGAAAACGTTGGTCGTTCCCTTATGGACAGGAGAAAGGTCAATTATAACACATATCTTCTTTTCATAAGATTTTAATAATTCCCACCATGGAGACAGTTTCGGCCGATATTTTCATGCCATCTTCAGACTTTGTTGATATTGATTTTAGACTGCCGATGGCATGGGAATTATCGGTAAAATCTTATGAAAAGAAGATATGTGTTATAATTGACCTTTCTCCTGTCCATAAGGGAACGACCAACGTTTTCCATGTGTTTTTAAAAAAGCCTCGATTTTGTTTATTATAATATAATTGTACATCATTGATAAAACTATGAGAAATAACATTATATCCCTTTTCAAACTTTTTTAATCCAAGTGATTCGCTGATGAAGTCGAAAAATAAATGACGAAACGTCCGACTCATTAAAAATAAAACTCTGTTTTTAATTTTAATTCTCCAGTTTCCTACGATTCGAAATAACAATACTAATAATAATTAAAGGAATCGTAGGGAGTTGGACAAGACTTTAAATTAAATTAAATACAAGTTGCCATACGTTTCGTTGCTGTTTTGCAACTTCTTCAGTGGCTCATTTATTAAACTTATTTGTCAGGATTTTTTACTACGAGAAAAAACATTTCAAACAGTATTCTTTTTTCTATCACAATTTATTCAATTTATCAAATAACATAAAATATAAAACTTTTAAACAAAGTAATTGTTTTCTGTCAAAAAACTAAAAGAATCAAATTGAACAAAATTTTTTTTTATTATTATGTATGTTATTATTATGTACATAATAACATTATAATACATAACATTATGTACATAATAATAAAAAATTTCTTTGTTCAATTTGATTCTTTTAGTTTTTTGACAGAAAACAATTACTTTGTTTAAAAGTTTTATATTTTATGTTATTTGATGAATTGAATAAATTGTGATAGAAAAAAGAATACTGTCTGAAATGTTTTTTCTCGTAGTAAAAAATCCTGACAAATAAGTTTAATAAATGAGCCACTGAAGAAGTTGCAAAACAGCAACGAAACGTATGGCGTATTTAATCAAAACTTGTATTTAATTTAATTTAAAGTCTTGTCCAACTCCCTACGATTCCTTTAATTATTAATCATGGACACGAATAATGAAATACTAATAATAATAATTAATCAGGAAATAAATTATTACATAAATTCTTTCTTTCAGCTAGCAGAGCCATCTACCCAGAGAAAGAGGAAGTTATCTACGTATTGTGAATCCTGCTTTTGTTTTTCTCTCATTTATGTATAGAATATTGTATTTTATATACACTGTGTTTGATTTCCAAATTAATACCCTTTTTTATTTTGGTTTATATTTTGCTATACACGTGTAATTGACCCAGGATTAACCTCGGTATTGATTTTATATGAACTTTATTCTTTTGTTTCTCGGTAGGTAGTAAGCGGGTTAGGCATTATCCTTGGCACGCGTCCCCTTATTTTGAACCCGGGATCGAAATCGTCTGTTTGTTTGTTCGTTGGTTGGTTTCTACTAGTACTAGAGAATGAACAACACACGCAATATTGTGTGGAACGAAAAACAAATAATATTATAAATAAATGGGAGCATAGTCTAATCAACGAAGGGGTAGTTTTTATCTTATTTATTTATTCCTTGAGGTGAAAATTATATATTATTATATAACATTTATTTATTTATTTATTATTTAATCTATATAATAAAAATGAATTTCTGTTTCTTCGTAAGCGCAGATCTCTCAAATGCCTGGACCGATTTGGCTAATTTTTTTTTAAATGTTCGTAATAATCCAATTCAGGTTAATACGTAAAAAAAATTGGAAAAGTTGCCTGGAAAATTGGAAAATTCAGGAAAAACTAAAAAAAATTCAGGTTAGCCAACATAGCTTGCCAGACAATAAAAGAACTAAACTAGCAAAAAAACAAGTGTTGGCGGCCCTGTTTGTAAGATTTTTGAGTGTCATTCATTCTCAATAGTTCTAACCACATTATCGTTGAAGAAGAATTTAATACTGCAACAAAGATTTAAAAAACTATCTATTTTTTTAAAGTTCATTTAAAACCAAAAATTAAAAAAAAATCCTCATGATAACTAAATTTTTGAAAAAGTTATGGTTATTTAAAAATAGCTATTTTTTTCAAAAATTCCTAACTTCTTTTGGTTTGGGTGAAAAAATTTGGAAAAAATTCTGAAAACCGTCTTTAATAGGGTAGAAAAAAATAAAAAAGTTTCAGCCAAGCTTTTGATTATATATATAGGTAGATGAAAAATATTTAATTTAAAATAAAATATGTTATTTAAAAATCACTTTTCTTAAAAATACCCTTAGGAATCTAATCTCATCTTTTTTCTATTGTATTTAAGACCCTGAGCCATTTCAAAAGAACTAAGCCTTTTGGCTTTTGGATTCGAGCTCATTCATTCATTTGAATATTATTTATTTATTTCAAAGTTAATTATAAAGGATTATTGAAACTATACTAACTCAACTAACTGAAAGGAATTCAATAGCTTTTAGAAGTTCTCAAATATTGTCTTATGCTGGAAAAATAATTTTTTTAAATTCATTCATAAAGAGATATACTTTGTCCTCTTCATCAATCTATTACAATTAATTCACAAGAGTTGATATATGAAAGTGTTCTTTACACGTGTATAGTATAAAACATCAATAAAACAGCCATGTGGGGGTCCAGGGCAAAATCCCCTGGCTAGAAAAAAAGGTCCGCCGAAACTTGTTTATAATAAATTGGGAAAATTTTCCTTTATCTAGTGCCAGTGGTTCTACCGTTTGTTTCGCACGACTCAATGAATAGAGATAACAATTGAGTAGTTTTTGAGACCTATGGAAAATTTATTGAAAAAACAGGTATATTTTTTTAAGTTTTTAATGAATTTTGGACATTTTAATTAAATAAAATTATTCATAGTAAAACTTGTTCCCTCCACACTGGTTCTATTTCAACTGATAAATTTCAAAGTAAAGTTTGGCAAGTTGTTTGAACTAGAGCGTCAAAATTATTATATAAACATCAACGAGGGGCGGACACTTGAAAGTGTAGCGGGTGTATTTATCTCGTCCCTGTATTTGGTTTAAATAATTACTAAACGAAGCTCGGTCCGTCAGGTTCTATAATACAGGGTGTTTATAAAATATAGCAGTTTGAATGCGTTATAATATCAATTAGATGTGGTGTAGGTAAAAAATTATGACATTTAGGTTGACAAAAAGTCAAATAAATTATATTTTATTTTGTCAAATTTGGAAATTGCAGATACGCCAACTGGTGGAGAAAAGCTTGAACTATCTCAATTGGGTCTTCTGACTTCTGATTGATCAGTGTTTAAATGATATATAAACAAAAACCAAACTTATTTATTAAATAATATTCTTTGATTATGCATATGTCATTTGTGGCAGCGACCCAATTATGTTAGTTTCATTTTCTAACACATGGCGGCAACACCGTACTTACCATTTATCAATAGTAGATATTCTCATTGATTTATCTTTATTATAAAATTTTCTATAAATTTCTGCTGAAAAACCATTCAAAATTGATTTTTATTTATTTATATTAATATTCACGGCTGATTAAATTCTAATTGAAATTGAATCCAAAATGAGCATAAGGGATTTCTTAAAAAATTAAAATTCTAAAATTTCCTAAGCAAAAAATCTAGAAAATCGTATTTTACTATGAAGCCATCATTATATACAAAAACAATGAAAATACCTTTATCTTTTTGGGAATTAAAATGGGAGATGGGGTCCATAAAAATAAAAATATGTTTATAAGTCCTAAATCCTGTAATCGATCTTATACAAGGGCGGATACAGTAATTTTTTATGGGGGGGGAGAATGTATATAAGGTGCCCGATGTATATAAGATCTGCTTTTTAAAAAAAAATTTTTTACAAATTTCATATCTCATATTTTAAATTCATTAAAATAAAAAAAAAAATAAAAAAATTGTTATAAATTCCCCGTCGATTTGGCCGACGTTTTTTGGCCTCTATGGGGGGGCGGTCGCCCCCTCCGCCCCTCCCTCCCCTGGATCCGCCCTTGATCTTATATAGTAGCTAGCATTAGAAACTAGAATTGAAGAGAATATTTTTCAGTTTTAGCCCGCTCTAAAACTTGAAAACATTCTCTTTAAACAACTACGTACATTTATTTTGTTAAGGGAGAATGGTGTGTGTTCTTGGTGAAACATTTTAAATAAAGTAAAGAAAATTTTGAAAAATTTTATGAAACTTTTTAAAATTTAAAATATTAGGTTGGTTTCACAAAAATACTACGTACATCTTATCTAATTGATATTATATCTCATCCAAGCAGTTATATTATTTTATAAACACCCTGTATTATACATGGGGCATAAAGATCTACCATATTTTGAAGAAGTATATAAAATGAAGTATGAAAAAATTGAACTAGAAAAAAACTGAATATTTTTTGAAAAGAACATAAAATAGTTTTTTTTTTATGTGTTTTAAACATTATCAGACAAAAAAAGGGTGTGGGGGGGGGGGGGACAAAAACAAAATTCTAGCCCATTCGACAAGACTCAACCAAATTTTGTATACATATTCTGTGGGCCCCAAAAAGGCTAGAAATACAAAAACTAACCACCCAAAATGGGGGAGGTTCAAAAATGAAAATTCTAGCCCTGTCGACCAAACTCAACCAAATTTTATATACATATTTTGTGGAAGCTAGAAGGCTAGAAATGCAAAAACTAATCAAATTGTGTATACATAGTTTGGTCGAAATGGCTAGAATTTTTCATTTTTGACCCCTTTCCCATTTTGGTGGTTAGTTTTTACATTTCTAGCTTTCTGGTGTACACAGAATATGTATACAAAATTTGATTCAGCTATTTTCTACTTAAATTTGTTCATTTTTTATACCTCTTCAAAATGTGGGGGAGATCTTTATGCCCCACCCTGTATAACGAAATATCAATTTTGGGTTAAGAAATATTTTGATAGTTTATTTATTTAAATTAATTATCATTAACAGATGAATGATTAAAAATGAATAATGTGATTGAATCAAAACAAAGCAAGTGGTTGATTAACTAAACTATAATTATAAAAACATAAAATAATCAGCTACTCTAATATATAGGTTTTTAACTTCAAATTCAGACTTTTCCATATCAAATTCAGGATTTTAAAACTCAAGTGCCGACTTTTCCATATCAAATTTAAGATATTAAAAATCAAATTCGGGATGTTTCAAACCAAATTCAGGATTTTTATTTTCAAAATCAGACTTTTTCAAATCGAGTTCAGAATTTCTATAAAACCATGCATATTTTAAATATTAAATTTTAGCTTTTTACCTGAAAACGTTTCTTGAGAGTACCAAATGCTAATCTTGAAAGATTTTAGTTAATGAGCTGAAAATTAGTACGCAAATATCTTACAATTCGCCAAATTTTAGCTTTTTACCTGAAAACATTTCATGAGAGTACAAAATGCCAATCTTGAAAGGTTTTAGTTAATGAGCTGAAAATTAGTACGCAAATATCTTACAATGCACCAAATTATAGCTTTTAACCTGAAAACTTTCCCTGAGAGTTAAATTAAATTAAAAGTTTTTCTTAACTATAAATTTTTTTTATTTTATCAACTGTTTATTAATAAATTTTGATTTTGATTTTTAAAAATCCTGAATTTGGTTTGAACCATCCTGAATTTGATTTTTAATATCCTGAATTTGATATGGAAAAGTCCGAATTACAAGTTAAAAACCTATATTTTGTCTGGTTATTATTTTACCATACAGGGTATGGTCAAATATTGTAATCGTGCATGAAAAAAGTGTTTTTTTTCCTTCTTTTTTTCAAAATATCTCAAAAACGGCTGAAACTATTTTGATTAAAAAAATTGAGCGAAACCATGGCATTTTGGTCTACAAAAAAGCTCAAATAAGGGAAAATCGAAAAAATTATTTTTTTCGAGATAATAATTGTTTTGTCAAAATGTATGTTAGTCTGTCTGGTTGTTAGTCTGTGCGTTACCAAATTTGTGGACGAGCTAGCTCAAAAACTAGTGTGAATATCAAAACCAAATTTCACACGTAGTTTTGGTCCATTGAGATTAAGATCTGATTAGATTTTGGTGCATATCGAGCAAAAATTAAGGGGGTCGAGGGGGGTTAAAAATTAAAAATCTAGGTCGTTTGAGCAAACTCAACAAAATTTTGTATACATAATCAGTGGACCCCCAGAAGTCTAAAAATGGAAAATCTAACCGCCCTAAATGGGGGGGGGGGGGGAGTCAAAAAATGAAAATCTTGGCCATTTACCAAACTAAACCAAATTTTGTATACATAATCAGTGGGTCCCAATAAGTCTAAAAATGCAAAAACTAACCGCCCGAAATGGAAGTCAAAAAATGAAAATCTTGGCCATTTGCCAAACTAAACCAAATTTTGTATACATAATCAGTGGGTCCCAATAAGTCTAAAAATGAAAAAACTAACCGCCCGAAATGGGGGGGGGGGGGGGGAAGGGTCAAAAAATGAAAATCTTGGCCATTTACCAAACTAAACCAAATTTTGTATACATAATCAGTGGGTCCCAATAAGTCTAAAAATGAAAAAACTAACCGCCCGAAATGGAGGGGGAGGGTCAAAAAATGAAAATTTTGGCCATTTACCAAACTAAACCAAATTTTGTATACATAATCAGTGGGTCCCAAGAAGTCTAAAAATGCAAAAACTAACCCTCCCTACATGATTATAAATAATTTTATTAAATCTATATATATATAAAATTAAGGTTTTGTCTGTACATTGGTCCAAATAACGCCAAATTTTGGTTGCACACGTTTCAAGCAAAGTTATGAACGAAAACACCCTCAACAAAATTCCTGTCAGTATGTCTGTCTGTCTGTCTGTCTGTCTGTTTCAGTGGTTTCCGCGAAAAGTTGCTCACGATTCACGTCAAAACGGCTGAAGGGATTATTATGAAATTTCATATTTGTATCAGAGGTCTTCGAACTTACGTTTTTAGCTATATAACGTTTTGATATTTTGACCCCAAAAGGGGGTTTGGGAGTGCACGAATGAAAATTATCAAATAACTCTTAAACTATTAACTCTACGGGAAATTTTATAATGAGCAAAGTTGTAGGGGATGTGATTTCTGACAACTTTTGTTTAAAAAAATTTCCCCAAAAAACCACCCAAAAAGGGGGGAAGGAGAAAAATATATAAATTCTTGCCCTTGGAGCAAACTCAACCAAATTTTGTATACATAATCTGTAGACCTCTAGAGAGCTAGAAATGCAAAAACTAACCACCCAAAATGGGGGGGGGTCAAAAAATGAAAATTCTTGCTCTTGGAACAAACTCAACCAAATTTAGTATACATAATCTGTGGGACTCTAGAGAGCTAGAAATGCAAAAACTAACCACCTAAAATGGGGGGGGGTCAAAAAATGAAAATTCTTGCCTTTTGGAGCAAACTCAACCAAATTTTGTATACATAATCTGTGGGACTCTAGAGAGCTAGAAATGCAAAAACTAACCACCTAAAATGGGGGGGGGTCAAAAAATGAAAATTCTTGCTCTTGGACCAAACTCAACCAAATTTTGTTTACATAATCTGTGGGTCACTAGAAGGCTAGAAATGCAAAAACTGGGTGCGGGGTGGAGTGGGGGTGGGTTAGGGCATGGGATGCGCGGAGTGGAATGGCGGTGGAGTGAGGGAGTATGGCGGAGTAGGGGGGGGGGGGTGCAAGGTTGGTAGGGGGGGTTCAGGTGAGGGTCCAGTGGCGTAGTGGGGTGGTACGGGGTGGGGGTCCGAGGTGGGGGGTGCAGGTTAGAGTGTTGAAGTGGTGGTGTGGGGGCGGGGGTTGGGGTGCTGGGTGGGTTTCGTGGAGTGTGGTGGGTTGGAGTGGGGGGTGAGGTTGGGGTTCGTGGGTTGGGGGCCCGAGGTGGGTGGGGTGAGGGTTGGGGTGGTGGTGTGGGGGCGGGGGTTGGGGTGCTGGGTGGGTTTCGGGGAGTGTGGTGGGTTGGAGTGGGGGTGAGGTTTGGGTTCTGTGGTATGGGGGCGGGGGTTGGGCACGGGTTCATGGTGCGGGGGTAGGGGTGCTGGATGGGTCGGGGGGAGTGTAGTGTGAGGGTGGGATTCGTGGGTTGGGTCCAGGGGGCGTGCTCTGGCTGGGCAAAGCAGGGCCGCCGAAGGCGGGCTCTTGCATCTAGTATTAAATATAAGTGGAGGGTCCAGGTTGTATGGTAAAGCCAAGTGGATGGCCAACATCAGAACACGTCAGCTTATTTTTTCAAGTTGTTCTGCGTCAAAAAGAAAAAAATACAAATACAACTCTTTCTAATACTAATTTTTCTTTATTGTAGACTCTGTAGAGAATATCTAATAAATTCCAAGCTCAAATCCATATTATCAATAAATATTTCAATATAATTGATCGTTTGGAATTCATACTTAACAAAAAACTATTGATTAGTTGTTTTTTAATGATAAAATTAAGTCTAAGTCCTTATTATTATTAATAATATGGAATAGAAAATGATGCGAGAGATAAATACTAAAAACATGTCTATGCATAAAACGAAAAGTTCATTTCAATATAAATATAAATAGAGAGAATATATAGTGGAAAATTCCGTTAACTAATTATTATTATTTAAGGGAGGGAAATGAGTGGGGGGGGGGGGCGGCCAAAGCAATTATAGAGAATTTAGATTCATTCAGTGAGATATAGGTTTATGTTAAATTGGTAATAAAAGAAACTTGTGTATATAGAGAAATGACTTAATGAGTTTGCCCTCTAATATATATTGGGTATGACAAGTTTTGAGCACACGCCAGCCTGCTTTGGAGGGCTCAAAATTATTTTTTCGAAAAATACTAAAACAATTTACTATTTTATTGACTATTAGAGATCAAAATGTGGTAGATCTTTATGCCCCACCTTCTACTTTTCACCTATAACTACTATACTAGAGCGATCAAAAGGTTTAGAACTTAAAAACATAATTTTATTTTTATGCACCCCATCTTCCATTTTAATTCCCAAAAAATATAGGTATTTGCATTGTTTTTAAATATAATGATGGTTTCATAGTAAAATACGATTTTCTAGATTTTCTGCTTAGGAAATTTTAGAATTTTACTTTTTTAAGAAAATCAATTTCATTTAAAATTTAATCAGCTGTGAATATTAGTAATATCTACTCTTATTAAACGAGCGAAAATTGTATATATATATTTATATATATTCTATTTTGAAAACGGCTATACCGATTTTGATGAAATTCACGGGTTAGGGGGTTTTTGGGGTGACAATTCGATCTGTCACGGTCTCATCTTCGACAAAATTGTTTTTGATTAGTTTTTTCGTAATCAAATTATTAATTCTCAGGTAGAAAAATTTCATTCTTATGGTTTTAAAAAAGGTTTCCATTTTACTATTGTACCCAGACAGACAATGGATTGGGCTAATTCATTCATCTCAAAGGCCTTGAAGAACTATAGTGATTGTAGTGTGTTGTTCTACCTAAATGTTAGAATTATTAATAAACGTTTTATAATTGTTTTTAATAAAGAACTTTATTTATTTAATAGAATAAAAAATAATCAAGAATTTATTTAAAAATATCTTTCGCATAAGCAGGTCTCAATTTTCTGAAAAATAACACATTTTGATAGGTTTTATTTATTAACAATTGGATGAATAAAAATGAATCATGTGGTTGAATCAAAACAAAATAATTGGCTGTTCAAATAAGCAATAACTAAACCCGAACGAAGCTCGGTCTTCCAGGTATATTTATATATATATTTGTATTTTTTATTTTTTTATTTTAAAAACGGCTCTAACGATTTTGATGAAACAAACTCTATTAACAAGTTTTGAGGATGAGAAAGCGATCTTGATGCGGAGCGGGGGTGGATGTGGGGGTGCAGAAGGTGGGGCGCAGTGGTGGGGATCCGGGGGTAGGGCGAGGTTTCGGGGGTGGGGTCGAGCAGGGTGGAGGTGGGGGTACAGTGGTCGAATACATTATATATGATATTTGTATTTTTTTAATTTGAAAACGGCTCTCAAATAAAAATCGAACTTTTTATCAGATTTTTAAATTAAAAATAATATTAAAATAAAGATTTTAACTGAAGAAAGAAGTTACCGAGCATCGCTCTGTGCCCCCAAGTATAAATAATTAAATAAATAAATAAACTTATGTTTTAAATGGTTTTTGAGCAGAAAGTTATAAAAAAATGTATAATAAAGATAAATCAATGAGATTGTTTACTATTGATAAATGGTAAAGTACAGTGTTGCCGCCATGTGGTAGAAAATGAAACTAACGCAATTTGGTCGCTGTCACAAATGTCATATGCATAATCAAAGAATATTATATAGTTTTTGTTTATGTGTCATTTAAACACACTGATCAATCAGAAGACCCAATTGGGAGAGTTCAATCTTTCACCACCAGTTGGCGTTTCTGTAATTTCCAATTACCAATAGTAATTTAGTTACATCGGCATTTTGACTAAATGAAATATAATTTATTTGACTTTTTGTCAAACAAAATGTCTTAATTTTATTCAATTTATTTTATTAAAAATCGTTTATTATCGTTTTTAGGTATTTTGGAAAAAAACGAAAAAACAACACTATTTTCATTAAACATTCAACAATACAACACAATATAGTTTGAAAAGTTTTTGTTTTGCCGAGGGTAGCAGAGTTGTTGATTCACAAAGAGAAACACAGAGGTTGTTCTCTGCTTGATGCAAATAAACATGCACACATATATATCATCTCGATATATCTGTATATATATATATATATATATTATTTATTTGTTTCAGACTATAGTTTCGAAGACTTGGTCTTCATCATCAGTCTTTTTTAATTATAAATGTTGTTTTTCATGGAGTCAATATCGTATGGAATATATATATATACAGATATATCATCTCGATATATATGTGTGTATGTTTATTTGCATCAAGCAGAGGACAACCTCTTTTGTTTCTCTTTGTGAAAGTCAGGTGTTAGATTTTTTGTTGATCCCAATTATTCTTAAAAAATAACCCATCTATTTTGTTTAGTTGTTTTTTACATACCTCATATTCACTAGAGGTATAGTACCTACCTATACATTTAAATATAATCTTGATCTTTGAATGTTTCTGCTTTATAAACACAAAAACACAAAAGTTCCTCAGGTTGTTGGCCTTTTATCATAGATTTAGATTTAATTGAATGATAAAAAGACAACAATTCAAGACCATAACGTTCAATGAATTCACCTAGAATTAAAAAATTCCATTCTTTATAATATTTAAATTTAGATCATTTTGTTGTTTTTTGAGTAAATATATGCATTATCTATCTATATATCCTGGAACAATAAGTAATATCCCCCTTTAATTTTAGCAGAAATCAGAATCAATTTACTTAACGTAACAATAAAAAAAGCGTCCCTAATTCCATTATTTCAGATTGACCAGAAAACTCTAAATAGACCAATCAGAATCATGATCAAAAATTCTTATCAAAATTTAAGAACAGATAAAATAGTTTATACTGATGGGTCTAAAAGATCAAACGAGGTTGGATGTGCAATTTATGACGCTTCAACCTCTAATTTTACTCTTCTAAAACTCCCCCCATATTTTCAATATTTTCGGCCGAAATGATAGCAATAAGAGAGGCAATTTCGTATGTAATAGGCAGCAATACTGAAACTGCTGTTGTCATTACAGATTCACTTCATTCAGAGAGCAAAGGTTCAACTTATAAAAATAATTTTTAAGAAAAAAATAAAAACCGACTTCAAAAAATTAAAAGCAACAAATAAAATACACTAAAAGATATAAAATAATTATTATCTTATTTAGTTACAACTAAACGACGAAATATTAACATGAAATTACTTTTTGAAGTCGGTACCAAACAAACTATACCTATAACTGAGCGTACCCGCCAAACGTACTAAATAAGATCCGTCGAATGCGATTCATAAAAGCAAATACTGTATATACCAATACAGGACAGTCTGTCAAAATACAATAGAAAAGCAAACCGTTTTTTAATAAGATTGATTTTAAATAATTTACGCATTTTAATATTAAGCGCTTTATGTAGTTTACATTTTTCTCGCTAGAGTGTGCTGTTTTCAGGGTACCATATTTTTGACAGGCTGTCCTGTATTGTTATATACAATATACAGTATTTGATAAAAGGTATATGTTTGGCACCAACTTCAAAAAGTAATTTCATGTTAATATTTCATCGTTTAGTTGTAACTAAATAAGATAATAATTATTTTATACCTTTTAGTGTATTTTATTTGTTGCATTTAATTTTTTGAAGTCGGTTTTATTTTTCTTCTTTTTTAGTGATGTTATTAATAGTGATCATATCATCAGAACTTGACCAAATTAATATGACACCATCCCTAAGACACCCCTTTCGGATAAAAAAGAACCATCGAAATCGGTTCATAAACAAAGAGGTTAGGTCTAAACAAACCTAATAAAAAAGGTCTAATACCTATGAAAAAAAAACGAAAAAAAAATGGGACCAATCGGAAGCTAGACTGGACCCAATGCAAATTTTTTTTCAAAATCGGTTGACAATTGGCGGAGATATGAGGTAACATAGGCACAAAAAAAAAAAAAAAAAAAAAATCAGTCGAATAGAAAACCTCCTCTTTTTTTGAAGTCGGTTAAAAATAGGTCAACTAGAAGCAGACATACTAAATCTCTTAAATTCTTCCCATGACAAAGGACAAATAATTTCACTTATCTGGACAAAAGGACACAGTTATACTTCCCGAAACGATATAGCAGACTATTTAGCCAAGAAGGCAGCATACACTGGTAAGCCACTTCAAGAAGGGACTCCTTGGAGTGATGTTTTTTCACATATGAAAGCAAAGAGTCGACAGGAGTGGGCTAACAATTGGACCTATACGAGTCTAACTAGAGGTTCTGCACTCGCCAGAATTAAACCATTTCCATCTAATCCATGGTTTTCACCCATTCCTGATCTCTCCCGTAACGAAATAGTTACTTTCACACGACTCCGAATCAATCATACTTGTTGTAATGCTCACCTTCATAGGTTTTCACTTTCTCCATCTCCCAATTGTTCCTGTTCTCCAACCCAAGCAACCACATATCATCTCCTTTTTAACCGACTTCAAAAAAGGAGGAGGTTCTCTATTCGACTGAATTTTTTTTTTGTGCCTATGTTACCTCATATCTCCGCCAATTGTCAACCGATTTTGAAATTTTTTTTGCATTGGGTCCAGTCTAGCTTCCGATTGGTCCCATTTTTTTCGATTTTTTTTCATAGGTATTAGACCTTTTTTATTAGGTTTGTTTAGACCTAACCTCTTTGTTTATGAACCGATTTCGATGGTTCTTTTTTTATCCGAAAGGGGGTGTCTTAGGGATGGTGTCATATTAATTTGGTCAAGTTCTGATGATATGATCACTATTAATAACATCACTAAAAAGAGAAAAATAAAAATAATTTTTAAGAAAAAATAAAAACAGGCTTCAAAAAATTAAATGCAACAAATAAAATCCACTAAAAGGTATAAAATAATGATTATCTTATTTAGTTACAACTAAACGACGAAATATTAACATGAAATCACTTTTTGAAGTCGGGCCAAACATATACCTTTTATGAATCGCACTCGACGGATCTTACTTAGTACGTTTGGCGGGTACGCTCGCTTATAGGTATAGTTTGTTTGGTACCGACTTCAAAAAGTAATTTCATGTTAATATTTCGTCGTATAGTTGTAACTAAATAAGATAATAATTATTTTATACCTTTTAGTGTATTTTATTTGTTGCATTTAATTTTTTGAAGTCGGTTTTTATTTTTTTCTTAAAAATTATTTTTTCCAATGTCCCCTCCGAAATTCCCCCGAAAAAATTAATACAACCACACTTTAGAGATCCCCCTCATCGCATCGAACAAGTTTTGAAAAATCCCATCAAGAATTTAGTTAAAGCAGTGCATCAATTTTTTCATCCGTGCTAATATCAAGATCTAAAGAGTACTTTGTTATTAATATTATTTATTTTGTTAATTAAATTTTTTTTTAACATATATATTTTATATATGTATGTAAGAATTATGTTTAATCTATTAATTTTGTATTTTGTAATTGTATTTTGTAATTCCTTTTTGTTTTTTGAGTTGTATTGTAAAGTGGTTTTATAATTTGTTTTATGTAATTTAAAGAGAATGGCCTCTGGTCACCTAATAAAAAAAAATATATATATATATATATATACAGGGTGATTCACGGTCGATGGCACGTTAGACGTTTATGGAAAACGGAACTCAGGATGTTTCTTTAAAATTTACAACCTTACATTTTCTTACCTGTTCTATCGATCTAAAATATTTTCAGCATTGCGACGTTTCGGCTTCCATCAAAAAGTCGTAGCAACTTTATTTTTTTAAATGGAACACCCCGTATATTAACACGTTTTTAGAACCGCCCTTTTATTAAAATACTTTTTTGTTAATATTGTCCTATACCTATCTCTATCGATTTTCGAGATAAAAAATACTTTGTGTTAAATATGGTCCAAAACATGGCCTAATTAAACTTAAATAAATTAGTGCTCTCAATTCATAAAAGAGTTGATATTTTGGTGGTAGTTTAGAGAGACCTGAAGTATTTAATTTACGACGAGAAATCGGCTCCATATTATACAGGTGTGCTAAGATGACAATTATTTCCGGAATTCATAAAAGGAGTCAAAAGTTCGTTTTTTTAAATAAGACCCCCTACATATTACTCAATAAATTGAAAGACGAAGAAAATGCTTTAAGACGATAAATCATGCCCCTATACCTAAAACATCAAATTTTCTTAATAAAGCCGCTTTTTCGTGAAAAATTACATTTTAATGAATTTCATTTTTAACTAACCATGGAAATATCATAGTTATGACAGTTTGTTGACTATTTATAAGTAATTTATAAACAGTTTTTTATTGACCATGTTCATAAAAATCTCCCAAAATGACAACAAATATTGATTATTCAAACGAAGTTCTTATTTCAATATATATTTCGGGGCATAACCCCATCTTCAGGAGTTCACAAAGGACACTCATAGTCGTTCTAAACAAGCATCTGATCTTTTATTTATGTGAAACCTACCTAGTATTTTATATTTAACAATTTTTTTTTAAATAGTTACAAAATTTTTTCTTTACTTTATTTTTGAGGGGTGAACCGCGACCTAATATGCTGTACACCTATTTTCAAATATTTCCAACTACTTCCAAATATTTCCAAGTATTTCCAACTACTTCCAAATATTTCCAAGTATTTCCAAATATTTCCTACTTTCAAATATTTCCAACTATTTCCAAATATTTCCTACTTTCAAATATTTCCAAGTACTTCCAAATATTTCCAATTATTTCCAAATATTTCACTACTTCCAAATATTTCCAAGTACTTCCAAATATTTCCAAGTATTTCCAAATATTTCCAAGTACTTTCAAATATTTCCAAGTACTTCCAAATATTTCCAAGTATTTCCAAATATTTCCAAGTACTTCCAAATATTTCCAAGTACTTCCAAATATTTCCAAGTACTTCCAAATATTTCCAAGTACTTCCAAATATTTCCAAGTACTTCCAAATATTTCCAAGTATTTCCAAATATTTCCAAGTACTTTCAAATATTTCCAAGTACTTTCAAATATTTCCAAGTACTTCCAAATATTTCCAAGTATTTCCAAATATTTCCAAGTACTTCCAAATATTTCCAAGTATTTCCAAATATTTCCAAGTACTTCCAAATATTTCCAAGTACTTCCAAATATTTCCAAGTATTTCCAAATATTTCCAAGTACTTCCAAATATTTCCAAGTACTTCCAAATATTTCCAAGTATTTCCAAATATTTCCAAGTACTTCCAAATATTTCCGTATTTTCAAATATTTCCAAGTACTTCCAAATATTTCCAAGTATTTCCAAATATTTCCAAGTATTTCCAAATATTTCCAAGTACTTCCAAATATTTCCAAGTACTTCCAAATATTTCCAAGTACTTCCAAATATTTCCAAGTACTTCCAAATGTTTCCAAGTACTTCCAAATAATTCCAAGTAATTCCAAATATTTCCAAGTATTTCCAAATATTTCCAAGTAATTACAAATATTTTCAAGTACCTCCAAATATTTTCAAGTACTTCCAAATATTTCCAAGTACTTCCAAAATACTTCCAAAGATGTACACCTACTTCCAATCGCGGATCACCCTTCGCTTTATTTAATATGTTTCACCAAGAACCTACACCATTCTCCCTTAACAAAGTATTGTGCAGTTGGTGATTTTCAAAAATATAAAGTTTCAGTTGTTAAAAGGTTAAATTTAAAACACATTTGTTTCTCTCCTACCTTTAGAAGTGCGTGGGTATTGAATTCCCTAGTCGGTCAGCCCACTATAAATAAAAAAAAGAAAATTAATTAAAATTTTATATTAAAATCATAAAATATTTAGAGAATATTATATTATTTATTCATTTGAAATAATTTTTTCCCTGTAAATTAATTATATAAAATGAAAATTATTTCAAATAAATTATATGTTAGTATATACTATATTGTTTCTAAAAGTTAATAAATAATTTAATTAGATCGACCAAATCTCCCCCTCCCCTCCCCTCCCATCCCTACAAACACATTCAAAAAATTAATTATTCAAAGTAGAAAAATATAAACTTTTATATCTTTAATTCATTACATAAATAAACAAATATATATATATATATATATATACCAATATAAATTTATTACAATCCTCATCTGTCTGATTCTTTAGGGAATCTAAACAGATGAATTTCGTTCTGATATTCAATAATAAATTTTATTTAGAATGTTTAGAATGTTTAATGTTAAAATGAAAAAAGACCCGGCTGGGTCCTATCTTATTTCAGATCTTTGTTCAGTATTAAAACGAATCAGGTACCAATTGCACCAAAATAGGGCAGTGACCTGATAAAAAGTATTAACTTTCGCGTTCATCTAACGTTAACATATATATATATATATATATATATATATATATATATATATATATATATATATATATATATAAATTTCCCTCCTCCACATACAACCTCTATCCGCCCCACCAACCCTTTCCCCCTAGCCCCTAGCTGGGGGTAGAATTAAAAAAAATACAGACATGCCATCGCAATACTTCCCCATTATATTCTATTGAATATAAATGTGAAAGTAAAATATGTTCTAAAGTGAAATTTGAAAGCAACATACCTACATTTATTCCAAATATGAAGTTACTAACTTAAAAGGCAGAAGAAACAAAGCCTTTTATGTTTAATACCCCAAAATCAAAAATCCCCAGTTTTTCTGTTTAGAGGTCAAATTTTGAAAAAAAAAAGAAAAACCTTCCCTAGATAAGTAGGTTATAATGAAAGGCAGTCCATAAATTATTTACATTTTATTCAATTTTCGACATTTCAGAGACTTTTTCTCTTCTTCTTCAGGGTATTGAATAGTTATTGATGGATGAGTATAACTCGGTTCCCATTTGTCTCTCTTTTCAGTGATATCAACATAATTACATTTGTAATAGTATAGTTGTATATGTAAAGTTGTTAATTAATATTGTAATATTGTTGCTATCACTGAAAGGAGAGACAAATTGGAACCGAGTTTACTCATCCATCAATAATTATTCAATACGTTGAAGAAGGAGAGAAAAAATTCTCCGAAACGTCGGAAATTAAATAATTTATGGATTGCCTTTCATTATAACCTACATATTTTTCTTACCAGTCCGTCTTTCTAAGAAAATAAATAAAATTAAAAACTTCGCTAGATATTTCACCAAAATTGAATGCTACAAAACTTAAAAAACTGAGGAGATAGAACACTTTAAAATTTTCTCTAAAATGACTACTGTATATCTTCCTTTTAGGCTCTCGTAATGTGTTTATATACCGGGTGAGTTTTTTATCTTGAGACAGTCTTATAACTCAAAAACAGTGCATGGAAAACATATGGAAAAAAGTTTCAAATAAAAGTTTGTTTAGATCGAGGGGAAACTTAACTACGCTATTGTTTGTCTACGTAGAACAAGCTTTCAAGGGTATTTCAATGTCAAGTTCTGTTTTTTAAATAGAACCCTATATATTTCTAAACGTTTCCTTAATCTACAAAAAAAACTGAACAACTTTCATAAGAACTATTTTTTTATACGACATCAAATAAACAAAATACATGAATCAATTAGATCTCAAAAAAATTCTTAATAATTATTTATAACAATTATTTAACTTAATTATCAAATAATAATGATTAAATAATTAATTATTAAATAAATAATTATCAAATCGAAAAGTCACAAAAATGAAAATAAGTGTTTATAATGATATTAAATATTCGTTATACTCAGATTTAAGAGATTATTTTCTACTTATTAGAACTACTTAAAATTCTTATGTTTAAAAAAGTTTATTTCTCGTGTCAATCCAGTAGATAGTTATATTGTATTCCCAAAACAAAAATGGAGCATTTTTGTGTTGAAGACAGAATTAAAATGGTCTTCATTTATGCGGTGAATGTGGAAGAAGTGTTATGGAGCTGCCATTGAAATGAATGCCGAGCGTTTTCCTGATAGGAATACACCCTCACAAGCTTCATTTTATTATGTTGTATAATCTGTTTAAAAAAAACAAAAACAGGAAATGTAAAGACTACGCAGAAATTGGAACTGGCCAAAATAATGAAATTGGAACTGGAATTCATCCAGAAGACTTGCAAGACATTCTGGAATGTCCCAGAACAGTGTCGAAAAATTATTAAATTATTAATTATTATTATTAAATTATTTATTTAATAATTAATTATTTAATCATTATTATTTGATAATTAAGTTAAATAATTGTTAAAAATAATTATTAAAATTTTTTTTGAGATCTAATTGATTCATGTATTTTGTTTATTTGATGTCGTATAAAAAAATAGTTCTTATGAAAGTTGTTCAGTTTTTTTTTGTTTTTTAGATTAAGTAGAGGTATAGAAAAATATAGGGTTACGTTTAAAAAACAGAACTTGACATTGAAATACCCTTGAAAGCTTGTTCTAGGTCGACAAACAATAGCGTAGTTTAGTTTCCCACTCGATATAAATAAACTTTTATTTGAAACTTTTTTCCATATAATGCACTGTTTTTGAATTATAAGACTGTCTCAAGATAAAAAAAAAACTCACCCGGTATATATATAAGAGAACAATTTATATGTAGTGTATGTTGTAATGTAAATGTGTGGGTATAATGTTGTCTCGAGTAAAGAATGTTGTGGCTGTATAGATCGAAATGGCCGCTATATATCTTCAACTTGGTTGATTTAGCAAAGCTAATACGCCAAAAGCCACAGACCCTCTAATAATAGCAAACTAAATTCTAATTGAGAAATTCTTTGATTATTATTAAACAAAAAGAATAGAAATAACAACAAAATTTGTTGATTTTATTTTTCTTAGAATTTTTTTTGCTTGAAAAAAACAAAGGAAGTGAAAAATTTGGAAATTATTACACTAGTACAAAGAAGGGTTAGGGAATTGTTTTAAAAATGTCTAAAATGTGGAGAGAAATAATTTAACAATGATCATGAATAGAAATTCATCGAAAGTTTGTTCTGGTGTCAAAATGTTTGTATTTTCAACATAAAGAAATGATTAAATTTTTGCTCTATCTATAGTTAGAGAACTTTTTGTTTAAAGTGCAGAAAATTCTTAATAAATTTTTTTTTAAGAAAATATTTTCATATAAATTGATTTTAGTTTTTCATTTTGAATAAATAAATTAACTTGTCAATTTATTTAAAATTACATTATAATATTGATTCAATTTCATAACTTTTATTAAATTAAATTATAGAAAATTCAGCTTATATAAAGAACTAATTTCTAACTCTACTAATTTCTAATCACGACATTTCGTTTACTTTACCGTTTACTATTCTGTTTCTTTGTAAGCGCAGATCTCTCAAATGCCTGGACCGATTTGGCTAATTTTTTTTACTTTATTTAATGTTCGTAATAGTCCAATTCAGGTTAATACGTAAAAAAAAATTGGAAAAGTTGCCGGAAAATTGGAAAATTCAGGAAAAACTAAAAAAATTCAGGTTAACCAACATAGCTTGCCAAACAATAAAAGAACTAAACTAGCAAACTAAACATGTGTTGGCGGCCCTGTTTGTCAGATTTTTGAGTGTCATTCATTCTCAATAGTTCTAACCACATTATCGTTGAAGAAGAATTTAATAATGCAACAAAGATTTAAAAAACTATCTATTTTTTTAAAGTACATTTAAAAACAAAAATTAAAAAAGTAAACTGCAACGGATCGTTGCTAAACTTTATCCAAATTCATTTGAAATATTAATATGTTATTTTCTTTATTATTAATCAGATATGACTTGCAATTTGCAGTTCATGTTGACTTTAATTCAAAAATAATGATCAATTCTTTTTTAACAGTCGAGGAATAACCATTATACATTGCCCTGGATGCAATTCAGAAACGAGCCATCAGGCTAATTGACGATTCTACCCTCACCGACTCCCTCGACTCGCTAGTCTCTGCCCTTTCCCTTTTCTATAGATACTATTACGGCAGGTGTTCTGATGAGATAAAATCAATAATTCCTCCCAAAACATGCTTTGCACGTAGCACGCGTTTTGCCGACACCCAACACTCCCTCGCGCTCAAATTAGAAAAGTGCCGGACCACTTCATTCGCCAATACATATATCCCCATGACTTCAAGGAACTGGAACTCTCTCCCAGCCTCCATTTTTCCCAGTACCTATAATCTTCAAACCTTCAAAACCGGAGTGCATAGACACCTACGTCTACACCATCTCACTTAATCAACTTTTTCTTCTCTTCGGTAATGCAAGGGTCTTTCGAGATCCATAGGGGCTGCATCTTTACTGGCGCACCCTTCTTGCATTCGATTGCATTAAAAAAAACATTCGATTTTTGACGTTTCGGTTTTTATTGGTAGCCATTGCTGAAGACATGGAGGAATCGACTTAAAATCAAAAATAACGATCGATTCTTATCTAATACTAGAGGAATAAGAATTCTTCATTAGATTTTTGACCCTTCGATTATTATTAGTAACCATTGCTGAAAACATGGGGGAATCGGCTTAAAATCAAATATAACGATCGATTCTTATCTAATACTAGAGGAATAACCTTATTGCATTCCATTTTTGATGTTTTGACTATTAATGGCAAGCTATACTGAAAACGTGGAAGAATCGACTTAAAATCAAAAAGACTAAATTCTTTTATGGCAAACAACTCAAGCTTGATTATAAATAGATTTTATATACTTTTGTGTCTAGCAAAATAAATTATAATTGTAATTTTCAAGTCTTCTTATCTATAAATAATACCTACATATAATATAACTTTTTTTTATTTTCCCCTTAATGATAACAAGTGGATTTTTAATACATTTTAAATATTTGTTTCATTTTATTTGTTATGAGTGTATATTACAGTTAAATAGAATCTCAAATTATATCTATTTAAGACTTTATAATAAAACAATTATATTTATTCTCTGTTACTAATAAAACATCAATAAAGCAGCCACGTGGGGGTTTAGGGGGCGAAGTCCTCTGGCTTGCAAAAGGCCCGCCGAAGGCGGGCCTTGAAGCTAGTAAGCAATAAAAATATGAAATTTCGTAATTTAGTTAAGCTTCTGGACCAGTATTGAGAAAATAAAAATTCGGCCATATAAAGATTTCCAATGTTAAGTTATAGAGATGTATGTGATGCATATTGATATATTATCTATTTAAAAATAGGGAAAAAATTTATTGTTGGTTAGTGAAAGTACATAATTTAATCAGTACTTAGCAGGTTTCACTTGATTTTCTGAAATTAAATTGACGTTTTCTGATATTCAATTGAGAAATATAAATAAAATTCAACTCGACATTTTTTAAATTGATTTGCAAAAGGTGTAGCTTTAATAAGTTGTAAAATAATATAATACAAAAAAATATGTTAGCTAGCAAAAATTGATTTGCGAATTAAAAAAATAAAAAAAAAACATTAAAACATTTATGTAGTGAGAGGAGCCCTTAGGGCTAATGCCAATTTCGTGTATTTTTTTTAGGAAATTCAATTATATATAAAAATAAATATCACGACAGCTCTGAATTAAAAAATAATGGAATCTATCTATTACTGAAGAGATGTGGAGGAAACGAATTAAAATAAAAATTACTGTACGGTACTAAATATTTCAACAGTCAAACGAGCTATAGGAGGTATTTATATTTATTATATACAAGATGCTCAGACGGTCCTTATGGTGAGTTTGTCACAAATAATAACTTTGGCCATTCCAGCTAAATGAAATCTTTCAGACCCTCTCGTCTCCATATAACCGCGAAAATAAGGGCTTTATATATAGAATAGAATATTTATTTGCAAAGAAATAAGTAAATACATTGTAGGTATATGTAAAAAAATTTAAACTAATTAAAGACAATAAAATAAATCAAATTCAACAATTATTGCAACACCCCTCATTAAGCAAAGCTTGTGTGGAGGGGTGGCCCGACATCATAGCGTTGTTTGCCAGTTCCAATTTTTATATATATATATATATATATAATATCTATGTACATCCATATAGCTTTTTATAAATAAATAAAATCCGAAACTTCCAAAAATAAATCAATACTAAAGGCCTTCTTCCACATACCTCCTCAACCTTCTCCTAAACAAACCAGAGATTGGCAGCCCAGTGATGCTCGCTGGCAGTCTATTATAAACACGAGGACCCCTGAAAGCTGGATGACGTGCAGCTGCGCTGGTATTGAATCTAGGCTCCTTAAGGCGTTTCCCAGATTGTTCGCGGGTTCCATGGACATGCCCCGGCGCCTCCGGGAATTCCTCAGGTCTAGTGTGTACAAAATTTATGAGGCACATATCACGGAGCTGGTCAAAATTCAAAACGTTGAATTCCTTGAAGATCAGCTCAGTGGGGTACCTTGCCGACCTACCTAAACAAATCTTTATTATTCTCTTCTGCATAAGTATCAGAGGCCTCAGGACAGAAATCCCGCAATCACCCCACCCAATAATCCCATATTCTAAGATCGACTGGACAAGCGCCAAGTATATTGTTCTCAACAAGTCCAAACGAACAACAACCTTCAGTTGCCTGAACTTATGGATCATACCTCGTAATCTAGAACATAGATAAGATATGTGCTTATCCCATCGCAACCGCCCATCCACAATAATTCCAAGATATTTGTTTTTTTCATTTGGTTTGAGGGGGGTGCAGTTGCATTCAATCCCGATGCAGTCAGTCTCATGTATAATAATGTTTAGATCCCCATCTACCGGCGGCGATCCGGCTGCGCTCAAAGAGAAAGAGAATAGTACTTGCTAACCTTCGGCGAGCCTTTTGCTAGCCAGGGGACTTGGCTATTTCATAGGTCAGATCTTAAGTTAGAAGACATCTGATCCAAATACGAAATTTCATAAGAATATCTATAGCAGTTTTTATGCCAATTGCGAATGCAATTTCAATTTTTTGACCCCCATATCCTCATTTTAGTTGGCAATTTTTTTCATTTCTAGTCTTCTGGGGGCCTACAGATTATGATTACAAATTTTGGTTGAGTTTGGTTCAAAGCGCTAGAATTTACATTTTTTGACCCACCCCCCTATGAGGTGAGTTTTGGGTGAATTTTTTTAAGCAAAAATTTCAGAAATCACATCCTCTACAACTTTGTTTATGACAAAATTTGCTTTAGAGTTAATACTGTAGTATAGGGGTTATTTTATCATTTCCGTTCATGATTACACAAAACCCCCCGAAACCCCCATTTGGGGTCAAAATATCAAAATATTCTATACCTCAGATTTTACGTTAGAAGACATCTGATCCAAATACAAAATTTCATAAGAATATGCCCAATGAACACACAAAAGAGCGCGGACAGACAGAAAACAGACAGGCAGACATTCATGAATTTTGTTGAAGGTTTTTTCTTTGATAACTTTGCTTGAAACGTGGATCTAAAATTTGAGGCGATTTGGACCAATGTACAGACAAAACCTTAATTTTATATATACAAGTACTTCCGAATATTCCCAGACACTTCGAAATATTCCCAAGTACTTCCAAATATTTCCAAACACTTTCAAATATTTCCAAGTACTTCCAAATATTTCCAAATACTTCTGAATATTTCCAAATACTTCCGAATATTCCCAAGCACTTCCAAATATTCCCAAGTACTTCCAAATATTTCCAAGCACTTTCAAATATTTCCAATCCAAGTACTTCCAAATATTTCCAAGTACTTCCGAATATTTCCAAGTACTTCCGAATATTCCCAAGCACTTCCAAATATTCCCAAGTACTTTCAAATATTTCCAAGCACTTTCAAATATTTCCAAGTACTTCCAAATATTTCCAAGTACTTCCGAATATTTCCAAGTACTTCCGAATATTCCCAACCACTTCCAAATATTTCTAAGTACTTCCAAATATTTCCAAGTACTTCCAAAATACTTCTAAAGAGGTGTACACCTACTTCCAATCGCGGATCACCCCTCGATTGGGTTGGTGGTGTGGTTGGGGGTGCTGGGTGGGTTTTGGGGGAGGGGGAGTAAGGTGTGTGGGGGGGGGGTTAGGGGAAGCCCCTTCTCTAGCAAAAGGACTGCCTAAGGCAGGCCTTGCAGTTAGTATTTGTATAAGTATTTTATAGATAGATGAATAGAAATTGTGAAAATCTAGAAAGTAAAAAATGTAATACTTTTAACTTAACTATCTTATTGAATTTATGTGAAAAATTTGATTTGTGTTATTTTTTATTGTCAGAAATGAAATTGGTAGATTCTTTTTGTTTTTTCTAGAGTATAGAGGTGAATGAAATCGATCGGTGAGCTGAGAGGGAGTGGATATCTAGAACGTAGCCAGACAGGCGCCTACCTGACTACCTGACACCCCTATTCTAACCTCCCCTCCTTTCAACCTCTCATACAAACTATGGGGGAGGTTTTATTTGATAAAATATTTATTTTCCAAAAAAAAAAAACAATGTTAAAAGTCAACTTAAACTACCTTTGTTTAAATAATTACTTCGTATTGATTGATTCATTCATATAACTATTTTCCAAATATGTTACATACGAGGGGTGAACCGCGATTGGAATTAGGTACACACAATCTTTGGAATTACTTTGGAATTCATTGGATAATCTATTGTCATCTATTGTCTTCTACTTGGAAATGAGAGTGGAAGTGGAAGTAGGTATACACAATTTTATGTAGCGGTTCACCCCTTGGTTACATAATATCATATTGTGTTGACTAAAAATGTTATGGTGGGTGTAGACTATAGAGTAAAATTTAGCTTGATGAGACCCAGGGACGCGCCATCTATATGTGCAAGGTCGTGTGGTGTACGACGGCGCCAAGGCCTTAAAAGTGCGCCGACCGGCGACCATTGACCATGAGCTATGCTATATTGTACCAATCAAATGAATAAATTTTAAAGAATTTTATAAATGTACTATCTTACTCTAGATTAGTGTTTCCCAACTGTTTTTGTGCCATGCCCCACACCTAAGTCTTTCTAAAAATTTTATGCCCCCAACGTAGAATTTTTTATATAATTATTAGGTATATAGGGTTACAAAAAAAGTAAGTCGTGGATTTTTACAAAAATTTTCCTACAATAAAATCTAAAAATGATTAAGATAATATAAGACATTGTTGTAAATATGTACATGGGAAGGGAGTGTTGGTCGATGACCCAAATTTTTGAAAAAATAATGATGTAAATGATGTAAATTTAAATTTGAAAATAAAAACATCTTGTTAAAAAGAAAAAACAGATATATATTTGATATTAAAAATGTATATTTTCAAATAAATTTTTTCATGGAACGCTATCTTTATGTTCGTTTGATATAACATATAATTATAAATTTGACCACTTTGAGTTTAACAGATGGCAACACTTGATGGGAACGCCTGTATTTAGACAACCACAACAGACGCTAGCACTGTGAATGATCAGATAGGCCTTCCAATTATTCATTTATTTATAATTTTAATTTATACTAGCTGCAAGGCCCGCCTTCGGCGGCCCTCTTGCTATCCAGGGGCACGCTCCCTGGACCCCCCCCCGAAACCCATCCGCACCACAGTACCCCTGCCCACCCCCTCCCTCACACCACCACCTCGCCCCGCACCACCCCACTACGCCTCTGGGCCCTCACCTGAACCCCCTACTTCACCCTGCACCACCACCCCCGCACCACACCCACCCCGGACCCCAGTCCATGCCCTCCACTCTGCGCACAACACCCCCGCCTAGCCCCCTGGACCCCCACACCCACTACGCCCCCGGACTCCAGCCCGCTCCACCCTACTCCGTCTTGCTCCCTCACCCCACCCTCATTCTACCCCCACCCCATCCCCTAACCCACCTCCGCACCCGCACCCAGTTTTTGCATTTCTAGCCTTCTACCTTCTACCACCACCTCACCTCGCCCCGCACCATCCCACTACGCCTCTGGGCCCTCGCCTGAACCCCCTACTTCACCCTGCACCACCACCCCCGCACCACACCCACCCCGGACCACAGTCCATGCCCTCCACTCCGCGCACAACACCCCCGCCTAGCCCCCTGGACCCCCACACCCACTACGCCCCCGGACTCCACCCCGCTCCACCCTACTCCGTCTTTCTCCCTCACCCCACCCTCATTCTACCCCCAACCCGTCCCCTAACCCACCTCCGCACCCGCACCCAGTTTTTGCATTTCTAGCCTTCTAGTGACCGACAGATTATGTATACAAAATTTGGTTAAGTTAAAATATAATTTCATTAAATCTTTATATAACCTGTTATGAGGTCCTCATGGTATTTAATTAGTATATTAAATTTCATCAAAATTTGTTAAGTCATTTTCGAGATATTTAGAAAAAACTAAAAAAGTACCGGAATTAAGTATTAATGTTTGTGGGCCGATATGTACCAAAAACTAATCAGTGCTTCATTTTGTTAAACTAATGGTAGGTTTTCAATTTCATTTCAATCGGTTGAGCGGTGTAGAAAATAAACTTAACGCCACCGGGTCGTAGAAAAATTTTGCCGAGTCGCGAAAAAAATTATAATAACACCAAAAAAATTTTTTTCTAGTGGTTAATAAAAGTAGATTATTTTTGTGCGACATATTTGCTACATTCAATGAATTGAATTTAAATTTGCATTTGGTTTAAAATTTTCAAAGTATTGGAAAAAGTCGCTGCAATAATTAAAAAAATGATCGGTGGAAACAACGACTTTCAAAAGGAAATTTTAAATATTTTGAAACATTACATAAATTTATTGAAACCCATGCAAACTATGATGAAGGAGATTTGCTTCTAGAAACACTATCAGTTTCGATTCAAGAATATCTTTTGGAGCTAATAAATAGTTTTAAAGACTACTTTCCGGATATTGATTCAAATAATATGTGGATTATTTTTAGAATTATTTTGACCGCGCTTATTTGAAAAAGATATTTATCGCGATACTACTACGTATTACGCTATTGGAGTCTGTAGAGTCTTAAGTCTGGACCGAGAGAGAAAAGATGTGATCCATTTAGCTACAATCCAACGTCATTTCGCGTATGGCCCGCTAGACATTCGAATGGATCACCAAGTGAATGTGAAATCTCAGATGTTATATATTCAATCTCCCAGTCCAGAGCAATGGCAAGCACCTAACATACGTGCTAACAGATCGGGCGCTCTGGACTGGGAGATTGAATATATAACATCTCAGATTTCAAATTCATTTGGTGATCCATCCAAGTGTCATGCGGGCTAAACGCAAAATGACGTTGGATTATAGCTAAATGGATCATACCTTTTTCATTCTCTCTTGGTCCAGACTTAAGACTCAGCAGACTCCAATAGCTTCAACCAGCAGAAGTCTCGCGATATATATCTTGTTCAAAAACGCGATCAAAACAATTCTCATTAATATGTTAATTATTCTTTTATATATTTATGAGAAAATTATAAATGTATGTTTTTATCTATGTTTATTATCCTTTATAATCACGTAGTTCTAGTTTTTTAGTTATAACTCGAGTTCTAATTGAGCTAAAATCAAGTGGTAATTTGAAAATCAAAGAGGAAGCTGTTTTCTATTACGTCAACAAAATGTTTTGATTGAAGGAGACAATAAAAGAGTGTGTCTTCTGCTGGAATTATAAATTTTATTTATTTATAACGATCGTTATAAATAAATAAAAAAATTATTTTTCCATCCGAAGACTCAATCTATTATTGTCTCCTTTAACTATTGTAATATTCTGTAAGCCACCACTAAAGAAAATCGATTGAATAAATTAATAAATAATTAAAACTTCTTTTGATCTAGTTGTGGTTAAAATTACATATGAGAAATGTTTCCAACGGGACGTCCAATTGGATTTTTAAAAAATTAAACCTACTAATAATAAATAAATGGAATCGATTGGTGTGTAGAAAAGGGGAAACTACGTCACTATGCAACCACTGACCTTTCCAGAGACAAAATGTATTACTAATTCTTTGAATATGGATATAATACTAGATTGTTTCATTTCTATTAAAATCCAGTAATAATAATTGGTTTAGACTTAATTTAGCTGAAATCTGTTTTAACGTTTTGAGAAAATTTTTATAGTGAATTGAGTTATGATAATAGAAAAAATATAATGTATATCTTATTATCTTATTATATTAAATGAGCAATTCGTTTTTTCCGTCCACGATTTTATCCACACCGTTGCACCGATTGAAATGAAATATATATATTATATAGAATCTGTTTCTCAAAAACGGCTCTAAGGATTTGAATGAAATTCACGGGTTAAGGGTTTTTTGTGTGGACGATTCGATCTGTCACGGTCTCATCTTTGGCTAAGTTGTTTTTCATGGGTTTTTTGTTAATTGAAAAAATTATTCACAGGTGGTTGTTTGAATAAAAATTTATAATTATATTTTTTTCAATTTTCTTTTAATAAAATTAATTGCTTTTTACTTTATCCAATGCGAAGCATGGGTAAAAGTATTGTAATCGGTCTCGGGGCAAGCATGGCTTCAAAAGGTCCTCAGGTAAAGACTACGGAACCCATGGTCTCAATTAAAGTCACAAATTGTAGTATTCAATTGGGTTGAATTTTAGCAGGTGACGGTTTTGCACAAAAATAACATGGGGCCTCGTCGAGAGGCCAAAAAGTGCGATTTTTCATTTAGTGGGTGCGGATCTATGGATGGATGTTATCGTTTTTTCCGTCCACGATTTTTTCCACACCGTTGCACCGATTGAAATGAAATTGAAAATCCTACCATTAGTTTAACAAAATGAAGCTCTGATTAGTTTTTGGTACATATGGGCCCACAAACATTAGTACTTTATTTCAGTACTTTTCTAGTTTTTTCAAAATATCTTAAAAATGACTTAACCAATTTTGATGAAAATTAATATCCTGATTAAGTACCATAGGGACCACAAAAAAGGTTAAATAAAGTTTTTAGTAAAATTATATTTTAAAGTACTTTACTCTAGAGTAAGATAGTACCTTTTTTTAAATTCTTTATTTTAGATTTTTTAATTTATTCATTTGCTCGTTTTAATATAGATCATTTAATCTTGTTTAAGTAAGAATGGATAGGCTTTTCTCTGTGAAATGCTAAAAATTTAAGAGGAAATTTTATAGTTACCATAGCAACTGCGTTGTTTTCTTATCCGTTACCTTTGCTGAGACATAGAGGAATCGAGTTAAAATCAAAAATAGTGATTGATTTCGATCTATTTACTTGAGGAATAAAAATTTTAGATTGGATTTTTGACGTTTCGGTTATTATTGGTATCCATTGCTGAAGACATAGAGGAATCGACTTAAAATCAAAAATAGCGATTGATTCCGATCTATTACTTGAGGAATAAAAATTCTAGATTTGATTTTTGGCGTTTCGGTTATTATTGGTAATCATTGCCGAAGACATGGAGGAATCGAATTAAAATCAAAAATAGCGATCGATTCTTATCTACTACTAGAGGAATAATCTTATTGCATTGCATTTTTGATGTTTTGACTATTAATGGAAACTTCTAATGAAAACCTGAAAGAATCGACTTAAAATCAAAAAGACTAAATTCTTTTATGATAAACAACCCAAGCTTGGTTATTCCTCTAGTAGTAGATAAAAATCGATCGTTATTTTTTATTATAAGTCGATTCCTCCATGTCTTCAGCACTGGTTACCAATAATAATCAAAGCGTCAAAAATCTAATGTAGAATTGTTATTCCTCAAGTATTAGATGAGAATCGATAACGATCGTTATAAATAAATAAAATTTATAATTCCCGCAGAAGACACACTCTTTTATTGTCTCCTTCAATATTTTTTAGTAATTTGAAAATGACACTTATATCCCAAATAAGAACTCAATAACTTAAAAAACATCAAAGATATAAGCCTTTTGTGTATCTCTACATCTTAAAATCAAAAATTCGCCATTTTTCGGTTTAGGGGTCAAATTTGTAAAAAATAAAAAACTTTCCTTCGAATTGTCGGATATTTTATAGAAAAATACTTTTAATTAATTAAATTGGCAAATTTTAATATATAATAATATTTGTATTGATCTATTATTTGAATTTAAAATAAATAAGCTGCAACGGATCGTTGCTAAACTTTATCCAAATTCATTTGAAATATTAATATGTGTATTCCTTCATTATTAATCAGATATCACTTGTAATTTGCAGTTCATGTTAACTTTAATTCAAAAATAATGTTCGATTCTCATTTAACAGTCGAGGAATAACCATTCTACATTGGATTGTTGACGTATCGGTTATTATTGGTAACCATTGCTGAAGACATGGAGGAATCGAGTTAAAATCAAAAATAGGTACACCAATACCTCACTTTGCGTCGGGGTTACGTTCCAAAAAAACACGACGCAAAGTGAATTAAGATTTTCTATAGCAAATCATGTAAAGATCGAAGATAGGTCCCAGGGTTACGAAAATACTACTTTTTAAAAAGAAAATTGAACAAAGTAAACATTTAAAAAACAAAAATAATATAAAATTTTATTACATACATACAAAAAACAAAAAAAAACGTATTCAATTAAAACAAAATAAACTATTCAATTAATTTATGAAAAACAAAATTAAAATTAATCCCTGTCTGATGAGTCTCATAGTGGCTGTTGTCGTAAGTCGGCTTTCTTTCACAAAAAATTGGTCCAATGTTTGCTGAACAGCTTTTTTTTCAACGTAAAATAAATTTCCTTGTAGTAATTGATATTCGTAGCTACCGCCTGGAACACTTTAAAACTCCTTCCGCTGTCAGGATCGTTTTTTAAAAAAATCTCCATAGCTTCGTCAATCAAACATATCGCTGTGGAAATTTGTTTGGAGGTTAAATTTTGTTCTTCGGAGATTTCTATTGAACGGTCACTGTCATCTTCTTCATTAGCAAATTGCAATTCCAGTTGCAATAGTTCTTCGTTAGAGAATTCTTGGTTGTGCGAGGTTAGCAATTCATTTATGTTGATGGCATGGCGCAATTAGAAACAAAAGTGCTGCCATCTTTTAGAAAAAAAAGAAAATTTCAAAAAAAAAATTAAAGTCTCGAACCCAAAATAACGCAACCTCGAAAATCTAACGACGCACAGTGAAAATTAGTACTAATTAAGCAGCGACGAAACTTCTAAAAAACGCAAAACGAAACGACGCAAAGCGAGGTATTGGTGTATTATATAAAAATTCTGCTACCCTCGGCACAAAGACTTTCAATTTAATACTAAAAAATAGTTTTGAATCATTTTTTATTTAATTCTATCCTACCGACTGGAGGAGAGGGTTGGTGGGGTGGAGAGTGATTAGAAGCGAAGGAGGGGAGAAGATTCAGGGGTCGGGGAGAAGGTTGGTGATGGAGAAGGAGAGTGGGTCCAGGGGGGTGAAACCCTTGGCTAGCAAGAGCCCCGCAAAAGACGAGCCTCGCAGTTAGTAAATATTTATAAGTACAAACGCTCGATCACACACTCTCGTCATCGAAACAGCATAAAACACTAGGTATAGAAACTTTACTAAGCTAGTAATATAATTACAATCACTAGAGGCTAGTTAAGTGACAGAAGCTTAATTATCAAATTACTTACATCAGGGCTGTCCAACCTGCGGTCCAGCACAACAATTAATCCGGCCCGACATGAAATTATAAATTTCCTTAAAACATTGAGATTTTTATGTTACTGGGAATAGATATCTGATACAATTTGACCTATTATTTTTTTTTCTAAAAATAATAAGAAATTTTGAAAATCTTCCCAAAAGGCTTCGAAGAATAAAAGGTAGATTTTCATTTTTGAATGTGAAAAAACATATCGAGATTTTTGAAAAAATAATCCCAATTTTAGCATATTTTGAACCATTTTTATTACTTTCTGATTGAATATATGGCACTGCAATCAGACATTGAACTGAATGAAATATTTAATAATGTCTCTTTATTAAAATTTCATTAAATTTATCTACCCACAAACAAATACTCCTCCTGGGTTCACATCTTTAGAAATATGAATTTTCATATACCTACCTAAAGCTATTTTCGAGAATAAAAATTCAACTAAAAGCAAAATTATAAGCTCAAATATCAGGTGACAAAAATAACCCAATTTAGAATAATTAAAAATTATTTTTCATCTCATATTTCCATTTTTTTTAATCTACTCTTATTAAACGAGCAAAAATTGTTTATATATTTATTTATTTGTATCTTAGTTCTATTTTGAAAACGGCTCTACTGATTTTGATGAAACAAATTCTATTAACTAGTTTTGAGGATGAGAAAGCGATCTGGCTAGGTCTGGACCTCGACAAATTTCATCTTAATTGAACTTTTCTTAATTAAAGTAATTATTGATAGAAGAAAATCTCAATAAAAAAGTTTGTTTATCTTTTTTCAATTATCTTTTATTTTTAATTGGTTTTTTAATTTTAAAACCCACTAATAGGTTATAGCAAATATTAATACATTATATTAAAATTAGGAATTTTTTGTTTGTGAGAATGAGAATAATGGAATTGAAATAATTATCGGAAAAGAGGTTTTTTTATTTAATTAGTTTTTCCTCTTATTAAAAACAAGGACTAAAAGATGATCAAGGACACTCGATGGTGGAGAAGTAATCTCCGGAATCGAAGCTCAAAACAATGTATGCATAAATTCACATGTAAAATAATTGGTTTAATTTTTTGTTTGTTTTTAATTAACAGGTGTCTAAATCATAACAAAACAGGTGTGTTTACAAATAAAGTGGTTGAAGTGGCTTTTTTTTATATAACTTGGAAACAAATCTTATTTAATTTTATGTTTTTATTTCAGATCCTATACGATTATTATTTTTATTATTATTTTCCTATTTATTTTTTTATAATGTTTATCAATATGAACGAATGTGGGCAAATTGGTGTACGAGTAAACAAATATACACATAATATGTGGACCATTAGAAAGCTAGAAATGCAAAAACTGGGTGCGGGGTGGGGTGGATCTGGGAGGTGCAGGAGGTGGGCTGCAGTTGTGGGTGATCCGGGGGTGGGAGGCGCGGTTGGGGTGGGGTGGAGTGGGGGTGCAGTGGTGGCGGCGAGGTTGTGGTTTCGTAGGGAGGGGGGGGGGTCAGGGGTTACTGTGCATCGCTCGGTGGCTCCAGATACTATTTATTATTTCAATAATTAAAAATAATTAATCTCGAAAAATGACTAAAAAGTGCGCTGATAGAATGATCTCTCTTTCTTTTTATAGCAGCAAAGGCAAGGATTCCAAATACAAGTTCAGACCTGTTTTAGACTAGTAGATAGAAGTTAATTTTTAATTTCTATTAATCTAGGAATCTGGCCTTTTGACTATTGCCACTTGGACTAATTGGATTACTCGTTATTATATGTATACCAGGTGTACAAGTATGGAATACGGATTATTTTTTCTAAAAAAACATGTTAAGGAGGTTCTTTCGCGACAATACACGCCAAAAGTTTTAGCCTCGTAACCACTCTATAAATATGAAAGGAACTAAAATTTTACGGTATTTTTTTACCTGACTTTCCACTCACACTACAAAATCTCTATACGGACACACATACTACTTGCCGGTCGTTTCCAAGCCATTGTGCTTATATCCCTCCACTAAAAATAGTCACCCAAATATGTTTTTTGTTTTTATCAAAACTACGTGGTAAATAATTTCAATTTTTTTAAAGTTACTCCGAATATATTATTCTAACAAATATTAGTTTTTCATCAAGATGGTGAAAGTCTTTCAATGAAAAAAATAAAATAATGATCATATCCCCACCCTTTCCCTATCTACCCTATGTAAAAAATGTCATTTTTAATTGCAATTATTTCATGTTTGGTGTGGTAAATCGTCTTCAAATTTTAACAGTATGTGTATTATGCATTTAATGACTGGTGCTAGCAAATTGAGCTCTCGAAATATTCCTTTTCGAAATTTGCTGCCGCGTCGAATTCCACTATAGGTGGTGCTCTACCTCGAATTTTGAGGGACTATTTTCCATCCTTTTCTCTTTAGTTCCATGCTTTGGTGTCTATAAAAAGGCTTGAACCATAATATTTTGTCCCCTTTTATTTTGAACCTACGCAGAGAGCGTCTAATATGAATTATTGAGAGTGCTCAAAATTCATGTTAATAGCAGATAGATCGTAAGCATATATTTATTTATTTTTCATCAATATTGAGTTGATACTGAGTTTGTATATTTGTTTATTTGATTTACAACCAAATAGAAAATAGACCAATCATTTGAACGCTTAACGATTATCTGGCTATCTATTTAGCAATTTGTGCTAAAAACGCGATTGGCGTTAATTAATTAATTTTTTAATAAAATTGAACTGGTTTCTCGAATTCATCAAAGGATATTTTATCATCTTAATTTTCTTTAAATCATCTTTCTGTAGTCTTACATAATCTAATTAATTATTAATAAATGAATTTAACTTTTAAGGACCAATCATAGATTTTAGAGAAAATATTTTTACATTGCATATCAGAGAGGATCGTCCCCTTAGGAATCGAACCCAAGCGCTAACTAAGCTTGCCGGGCCGTTAGCCAAACCCTTAAGACAAATCTCTCTCTGACATGCAACATATATAAGTATTATAGCTAAAGATTTTTCACTCCTTCAACTCAAAGGGAATAGTGAAAATTCAAGCTAAACTGAAAAAAGTTTTCAGTGAGGGACCCATTAATTTTTCGTTGAGTGAAAGCAGAGATTTGAGTATCGTTTTCGAGTAAGTCTAGTTTTTGAAATGCAATGTAAAAATATTTTCTCTAAAATCTATGATTGGTCCTTAAAAGTTAAATTCATTTATTAATATTATAGGTCTGGGTTGATTTTTGAAATAATTTCCATCTTTTTCAAAAAAAGACACTCAAAAAGATACTTAAATCTTTGCTTTCACTGCTAATTAATTATGTTTTATTTTCTCCATCCAAGAATTCCCTAAGTTTTTGAAAACCAAATATAACTTCATTGGATCAGAGGCCGGGCAAACGGAAGCATTTCGTCCATTTTCTTCATCAAGTTTGATTTATATATAAATTTTGTCAATATTTTGTTGCATATTTGTATTTTGCAATTAGCTGAATTTTTAACTTCTTTATTTACATATAGTTTTAAGTTATTTCTACCATCACTTACTTGTATTCAATATTTAGAATTCATATTTTTATAATCCACAATTTATATTTAAATTCTAATAAACCTAATTGCAGTCCATTTTTAATCTACAATTTTTATTTTGGGACTAATAAATATCAATGGAATTAGTAAAGCCATTTGTTTTTCCTTCAAATGGGGCCCGTGTAAGCCAAAACGGTTGGACACCCTTGACTTACATTATGTTAATATCCCACCAATCCAAAAATATTCCCGAAAATCAAACCCTTAAAAAATAAAGAAGAAATTATTTTGTTTGACATTTTGTTAAGGTCATTATTAAAAAAAAAAGACTATTAATTATAATATATAGAATATTATTTTCCCTTTATTTAAGCAGTACATATATATAATTATATATCGGAAAAACAATCGGAGCTGGCGTTTTATTATTTTTTTCGCACTCGACTTTCCTTTTATCATTTTCAACGATCAGTCCACTGCACATAAACAAGTGCATGTGTACGTGTGTGTGTGTGTGTGAGTGCATCCACGCACATGGCATGGTCGAAAGGGCAGCCCCGAGAGAGAGAGAGGGGTCTGTCACGAGAGAAACCACTTCCAGAACTAAAAGAAAGGGGTGCGGGGGGGGGTGCAGATCACAAAAACAATGGCCTAAATACACGCCATCAGACCCTTAGTATACCATACTAGTATATACGATATTATTTTTTTATTACATATGCGAGATTGGATTAATAATAATTTGAATAATAATTTTACCCAACCATGATTGGACAGATTTTATTTTGCCGAGAGTCATAGAGATGATGATTCATAAAAAAGAAATCAATGAGGTTGTACTCTGCTTGATGCGCATTTAAGACATAGGGGTTCATTAGAGAAAGGATTTTTCGAAATTCTATTCCTAAGGGGTTAAAAAAATGTGAAATTATTTTAAAAAGAAGAAGAAGAAGAAGACAGGCACAAAATATTGGATATGGAACCAAATTGGTTTAAACGGAATATTAGTGAGATGTATTTTATGAAAAAGAACGAAACAATAAACTTTAGAACAGATGTGGATAATCTAAATATTGTATATAGTCAATTATTTGAATTAAGACAATAATGTAAATAGATGATCAAATGTATATTTAAATAGTAAAGTAGGGGAAAAAAATTATTTAAAAAAAGTGAATTGTTTGTCGGATTCAGGAGTTGACCAAGAGGGGTCGATAGTTGCTAGATTGAATATTATAAAAAATAAAGAATAAATGCACTTCTTAATGATATCTTAGTACATAATAATCTTCTTAATGATATCTTAGTACATAATAATAAAAAAAAAAAAAATTCTTTGTTCAATTTGATTCTTTTAGTTTTTTGACAGAAAACAATTACTTTGTTTAAAAGGTTTATATTTTATGTTATTTGATGAATTGAATGAATTGTGATAGAAAAAAGAATACTGTTTGAAATGTTTTTTCTCTTAGTAAAAAATCCTGACAAATAAGTTTAATAAATGAGGTGAGAAAAACTAACCTAACATACCATTGTACTTTGTAAAAATGATCAATAAAAAGATGTCTAATGGCTTTGTTTCGCTATTTCAGCCACTGAGGAAGTTGCAAAACAGCAATGAAACGTATGGCATATTTAATCAAAACTTGTGTTAGGGCGCTCGTGAGTGCTGAGTGCTGTGTGCGGTGCTGTGTCGCGCCCCCACCAAGTCGGTGGGGTCCTAACAATGTTGCGTGTGTGCAGGGCGTTGTTTGCTGCCCTCATGGAAAGCCGGGCTGGGCGCCATCCGCTTTGTTGGCCGGGAGGGGCTACTTAGTTGGCGGACGATTGGCCCCCCCCTCCAGATCCGAATGCTCAGCCGAGATCGAATTGCTCACTTATAACAGTCATGCAAGTGTCGCACTATCTGACTGAGTCATCTGGCAGCCGTGTCTAAAGGCTCGTCGCCAAAGCAACAACGGGCCGCTACATCACACCCTTTCTTTCCTTTTTTTTGGTGATTGCAATTTCATCCCCGATGGAAAGCCGGGATGGGCGCCATCCGCTTTGTTAGCGGGGGCGGGGGCTAGTTGGCGGTTGGCCCCTCCAGATCCGAATGCTCAGTCGAGATCGAATTGCTCCACTTTATAGCATCCAGTCATGCAAAAGTGTCTGCACGATCTGACTGAGTCATCTAGCGGCCGTGTCTAAAGGCTCGTCGTCGCAAAGCAACAGCGGGCCGAGACACTTGTATTTAATTTAATTTAAAGTCTTGTCCAACCCCTACGATTCCTTTAATTATTAATCATGGACACGAATAATGAAATATTATTTTAAAAGATGATAAGATGGCTACTTGCTTTCTACTTAAAAAATGTCTACATACAAATATCTATAAAGAAATTTTGATGATTTTTTGAAATTCCACCCCTATTAAAAGGGAACGGGAGTAAAAAAATTAAAATTCTATCCGATTTGGATCAAATTTTATAGAGGTATTCTTTAAAAAATTAGCATAAACTGTAGCAAAAATAAAGCACATATTTATTTATTAATTTATTTAGAATCAGATTCTTAAAAACGGCTCTAAGGATTTCGATGAAAATCCCTGATTAGGGTGATTTTTGGGTTTACAAATCGATATATCAAGGTCTCATCTTTCGGGTTATTTTAACTTTTTTTTCCTAATTATACTAATTATTAAATGGTGGGCGTTTCAATAAAGATGCATAAATAAATTTTTTTCAGTTTCTTTTTATTCATTAATTGTTTTTTTAATTTTGAAACACAATAATAGATCATTATAAATATGACTATATATACAGTGAAACCCCTCAAATCTGAACCCCGTAAATCCAAAATCCCGAGAAATCTGAACAAGTTTTTTTTTGACAAATTTAAATTTGACACAAAAAACTGCTTCATCAATTTTTTCATTTACGGAAACGTGATGGCGTTCTTTTAAGGTTTTATCACTTGTTACATTGCAAAACTGTTCAATTTTGACACGATTTTTTGTGTCCTCTTCTTCAGTGTTTTAAAGGGTCAACAAAAAAACTTCCATGTATATTAATATTATTTTGATTGTAATTACTTGTATCTTCAAAATTTTGACCGGAACGGATCAAAACGTTGTCAAAAAATAAGTTAAATTCCATTTCAATTTTACTTTATTCTGGCTACAAATAAAAAACAAACTTTTTTTTTCCCTGAATTTAAAATTAAAAATAAAATTAATATATTGGTTTCAAATAAAATAAAAAATTAGCAAGGAACCCTCGGTTCGCCAGGTACTATATGAATTAATTTACATGGTTTATAAGTTGCTGGACTATCTACTACCACTAATAACATTAGGATTCTCTCCACAATGTCGTTCATTGTTGAATGCAAACCTCATTACTTATATAACAGTCTATCTTGTCTTTTGAAATTTAGCACAAGTTTCAAGTGTTACTGTGTGCCTGCTGAAAAAAGAAACCTTATCGACGATAGCATCGACAGCAAGGAAGATTGGCTTCTTATTCAGGTCCAAGCGATTTTACAAACCCCCACAACTTCTCACCATCTACAAGGCCCAAATCCGCCCCTGTCTCGAATACGGCTCTCATCTATGGAGAGGAGCCTCAAAATATTCTCTTGCTACCCTTGATGCAATTCAGAAACGAGCCGTCAGGCTAATTGGCGATTCTACCCTCACCGACTCCCTCGCGACTCGCTGGCTCATCGAAGAAATGTCTCTGCCCTTTCCCTTTTCTATAGATACTATCACGGCAGGTGCTCTGATGAGATAAAATCAATAATTCCCCCAAAGCATGCTTTGCACGTAGCACGCGTTTTGCCGACTCCCAACACTCTTTCGCGGCCAAATTGGAAAAGTGCCGGACCACTTCATTCGCCAATACATATATCCCCATGACTCCAAGGAACTGGAACTCTCTCCCAGCCTCCGTCTTTTCCCAGCACCTATAATCTTCAAACCTTCAAAACCGGAGTGCATAGACACCTACGTCTACACCCTCTCACTTAATCAACTTTCCCTTCTCTTCAGTAATGCAAGGGTCTTTCGAGATCCATAGGGGCTACATCTTTACTGGTGCACCCCTTCTTGCATTCCATTGCATTAAAAAAAAAAAGATACATAGTTAACCCTAGCACCTAGCTCTCCAAGAACTTCACCTGTACCAGTGAACAAGGGGATATGTTCTGTAATAGTCTTTCGACAAACTATAGAAATCACACACACTCACTCAGATAGAAGATATTATGACCAGGAAACATGTATTTTATATTATAAGAATGGACATTTTTTACTCTAACTAAATTCACAAAACTCCAACTGGTGTGTTTGTTCTTTGGCCTTAATGAATGCTTTCTTATTATTTTTTTGTAACCAGTGCAGAGAGAGAGAGAGAGGGAGGAGGGGACGATATTAAAGTCATTAAGTTCCGGTGGAAGAACAAAAATCAAGACGCGTGGCCAAGAAGGCATTAAAGTCATCATCCTCATCATCATTATAAGAGTCGTGTTATGCAAGAAGGGAGCAGGGCGGGTGGGCACGTGGACGCCACGAGCCCGTGACGGACGCCCTGCGTTCATCCACCCATCCACCCACCCATCCACCCAACCACCCACCCACCTACACTGTTCAACAGTCACGGCTCGCAGGAGCAGCTGCCATCAGACATTCAAACTATACCTATACATCCTCTCTAGCACAGTAGATTTATATATAAGTTATTACAAATATATACATACTACAATTTTACCAATTTTATTTCAGAAAATTCCAATTGTATAAAGTGAATTTTCAATTATTCAATATTAGGTAATTTTACTTGTTTTTCAAAATTGTAATTTAAATTAAAAAAAAAATTAAAAATGAATTTTATTCTATAAAAATAAGCTGACGTGTTCTGATGAGGCCATCCACTTGACTTTACCATACAACCTGGCCCCTCACTTATTTTTAATATTTAATAAAATTATTTATAATCATGTAGGGGAGGCGGGTTAGTTTTTGCTTTTTGGACTTCTGGGATCCCACTGATTATGTATACAAAATTTGGTTGAGTTTGGTCAAATGGCCAAGATTTTAATTTTTTGACCATGCTCCCCCCATTTTGGGCGGTTAGTTTTTGCATTTTTAGACTTCTGGGGGTCCACTGATTATGTATACAAAATTTGGTTAAGTTTGGTCAAATGGCCAAGATTTTAATTTTTTGACCATGCACCCCTCCCCCATTTTGGGTGGTTAGTTTTTGCATTTTTAGACTTCTGGGGTCCACTGATTATGTATACAAAATTTGCTTGAGTTTGGTCAAATGGCCTAGATTTTTAATTTTTAACCCCCTCCACCTCCCTTAATTTTGGGTCGATATGCACCAAAATCTAATCAGCTCTTAATCTCAATGGACCAAAACTACGTGTGAAATTTGGTTTCGATATTCACACTAGTTTTTGAGCTAGCTCGTCCACAAAATTTGGTAACACGACAACTAGACAGACTAACAGACATTTTGACAAAAAAAAAAATATTATCTCGAAAAATATAATTTTTTCGATGTTCACTTATTAGGGCTTTTTTGTAGAGCGAAGTGCCATGGTTTCGCTCAATTTTTGTTAATCGAAATAGTTTCAGGCCGTTTTTGAGACATTTCGAAAAAAAAGAAGGGAAAAAAACACTTTTTTCATGCACGATTACAATTTTTTTTTTTTTTTTTTTTTAATGCAATCGAATGCAAGAAGGGGTGCACCAGTAAAGGTGTAGCCCCTATGGATCTCGAAAGACCCTTGCATTACCGAAGAGAAGGGAAAGTTGATTAAGTGAGAAGGTGTAGACGCAGGTGTCTATGCACCCTGGTTTTGAAGGTTTGAAGATCATAGGTGCTGGGAAAGATAGAGGCTGGGAGAGAGTTCCAGTTCCTCTGGAAGTCATGGGGATATATGTATTCGCGAATGAAGTGGTCCGGCGCTTTTCCAATTTGACCGCAAAGGAGCTCGCGTTGGGAGTCGGCAAAACGTGTGCTGCGTGCAAAGTATGCTTTGGGGGGAATTAGTGACTTTATCTCCATCAGAGGCACCTGCCGTGATAGTATCGATATCCAGAAAAGGGGAAGGGCAGGGGCATCTCTGCCCCTTCGATGAGCCAGCGAGTCGAGGGAGTCGGCTGAGGAGTAGAATCGTCAATTAGCCTGACGCTCATATCATTTGACCATACCCCGGCTGTGGTAAAGTAAAAAATCGAACTTTTTCTTTTTAAGGAGATTCTTTCGCGATAATCCACACAAAAAGATTTAGCCTCGTAACCACTCTATAAATATGACCGGTGCTAAAATTTTAGGTTAACGTGACTGTACTTTTTACACTACTATATCCTCTTTATGAATGGATCGTTTCCAAGCCATTGATCTTATACCACCTCCACTAAAAATAATCGCCCAAATATGTTTTTTTTTTTTATTTTTTATCAAAACCCACGTGTTAAATAATTTCAATTTTTTTTTAAGTTACTCCGAATATATTATTCTAACAAAATATTAGTTTTTCATCAAGATGGTGAAAGCCCTTCAATAAAAATTTTCCCACCCTTTCCACCCTTGCCATATATAAAAAATGTCATTTTTAATTGCAATTATTCCATGTTTGGTGTGGTAAATCATCTTCGAATTTTAACAGTCTGTTTATTATGCTTTTAATGACTTATATTCCAAGTTTCAAAGAATTCATGAATTTTTGCATTTGTGAACGATCTACCTTAACCGTTAAATTTTAAATTTCGGAAAATTAAACAGGGCATAGGTATATAGGAACAAAATTAGTATAAAATAAGTAACCTCTAAAAAATATAGCACATTTTTTTCTCTTGTTTAAGTAAAGACCACCCTACTATCCATATCTAACCTTTTACTCGGTACGCCCATTACAGGGTATGGTCAAGTATTCTAATCGTGCATGAAAAATTATCTTTTTAAAAAACGGCTGAAACGATTTTGATAAAAAAAATTGAGTAAAACCATGGTGTTTCGGTCTACAAAAAAGCCATAAAGAGTATACCTACATCGACAAATTTTATTTTACGAGATATTAGTGAGTTAGTTAGTATGTTACCAAATTGTGTTGCGTTCTAGACCAAAAACTAAAGTGAATATCAAAACGAAATTTCACATTTAGATTCTTTATATTGAGATTAAAACGTGATATGATTTTGATTGAAAGTGAATCAAAAAGGGGGTTCTTAAAAAATTAATATTATAAAATTTTCATGTTAAAAAAAGCAAGAAAAATGAAATTTGCTATAAAAGAGACTTATAATAAAAAAGAGAAGCATTATTTTTTTCGGAGTCAAAATATGGTGGGCGGGGGGGGGGGGGTTCGAAAATGTAGTTTTTTTTGTTTAAAATATAGATAATAGTATATTATAGATCAAGGGAGAGAAACGCATTATTTACCTTGAGGTGCAATTTGTAGCCAGAGGGCGAGGCCGAGGATAAATAGCATTCTTTCCTGAGATGTAACAGGTCATTCAATAAGTCCGTAGGATAAGTAAGAAAAAAACAAAATTTTGACAAAACTCGATTTTATTATTCAACATAGTTGCCTTCGAGGGCGATACAACGAGTATAGCGATTTTCCAACTTTTCGATACCACTTTTATAGTACGATTTCTCTTTCTCGTCAAAATAGGCCTCAGTTTCAGCGATTACTTCATCATTGGACTTCTTTTGGATTCTGGTGTGTAATAGTGAAGCCATGTCTCATCCATTGTCACATATCGACGATAGAATTCCATTTTATTGCGGTTTAACAGCGCCAAACACTCCTCTGAAGCATCGATTCGTTGTTGTTTTTGGTCGACTGTGAGCTCACGCGGCACCCACTTTGCACAGAGCTTTCGCATACCCAAATGTTCGTGTAAAATGGTAAAAACACTACCATCTGATATCTTTACAATGTCAGCTAGCTCGTGCACCTTCAATTTGCGATCGTTCATAACCAATTTGTGGATTTTTTTATGTTTTCTGGAATAACAGCCTCTTTTGGGCGTCCACTGCGCTCTGCATCATTTGTGCTGGTACGACCACGTTTAAATTCAGCAATCCACTTCTCTACCATTTGTCTCGATGGAGCAGAGTTCGGATAATGTTTATCAAGCCATTGTTTGGTTTCCACTGTATTTTTTTTCATCAAAAAGCAATGCTTTATTAAAACTCAAAATTCACTTTTTTTCAATAACAAAAGTTGCTTCACACAAAATGCTATAACTCACGAATCAATAGTCAGATTGCTGTCAAATTTATACACCTATCGTTTGAAGGTTAGTACTAAATAAAAATCCATATGGAAAAAATTATAGCAACGACATCTATGTGATGTGTCATCCTACGGACTTGATTGAATGCTCTAATTTATAATATTTTTTTCACGACCTCATATTTAAAACGAATATTCAAATAAAATATTGACACATTAATTTTTCAAAATCAAATTAAATTAAGTATATAATTGCCTACGTATTCCTTGTTTTCTTTTTTTGTTGCTATAACAACAAATTGCATCTATTTCCTGATAATAACAAATTGTCAATTTGTGAAAAATGAATGAAATTTAATACAAAAGAACTTCGCAGCCCCCCCCCCCGTAACATCACTTTCCATGTTTTGACCCCCCTGGTCTAAGATCATTCACTTGCGAATCCCTGATGGTAGGTATCGTATTCGTACTTTTATAATCAGGAACAAAGTCGGCGAAAGTTAACCAATCAATCAATCTAATCATGGGTGTCAACCTTTTCGCATACACGAGCCGCATATAAAATATACTAATTCCATTGATTTGTTAATCAAAAATATAGTTAATAATGTAGAATAATGATTCAGGAATAGTAATTATTTGATTCTTATAATATTTTTATAATCAGGAACGAGGCTTTTGAATCACAGTAGGAAGATCGAGTCCTTATAGAATGATGGTTATTTTTTCTTTTTTTCAATAAAAAATTTTCATCAGGGTTTATAATTTAATTTTATTTGAAACAAGAGACGTTTCGGCATTAACTCAATGCCATCTTCAGTCTATAAAAACATTTAACAATATATCACATTGCATTTCACAATTAATAGGTATATCACAATTCACAAAGATAATATTTAACTAATGGTCTTACCTATGTTAAAAAATAAGATATCATTATATTTCCTTCACAGAGGCAAAATGAAAAGAAATTAAATTACTGAGGTCAACACGCATCTCAAACAGTGAGTTAATTCAATTAAGGAAACTCAGAAATGTAAAATTAAAAAAAAAATATAAGGCAAAATACAAGATAAATGAAAAGAAAACTAGCTAAGAAGCAAATAGAAACGAGAAAAAATAAACAAAAAATCATAAAACCAAAGAACCTGAAAACCAAGGGGTGCAAAGAGATAATTTCAATTATAAATAATATGATAAACTTAAGAACATATGTCTGATAAAATTATATTTATCGAGATGGCAAAGATAAAATGTCATAACATGAAACTATCAACATTTAAAACATCTAAAACAAAATACTGGCGGCATTTTTCAAATCCACAAATAGCGCGCCGCAAATGCCGCTAGTATTTTGTTTTTTAGATGTTTTAAATGTTGATAGTTTCATGTTATGACATTTTATCTTTGCCATCTCGATAAATATAATTTTATCAGACATATGTTCTTAAGTTTATCATATTATTTATAATTGAAATTGTCTCTTTGCACCCCTTGGTTTTCAGGTTCTTTGGTTTTATGATTTTTTGTTTATTTTTTCTCGTTTCTATTTGCTTCTAGCTAGTTTTCTTTCATTTATCTTGTATTTTGCCTTATATTTTTTTAAATTTTACATTTCTGAGTTTCCTTAATTGAATTAACTCACTGTTTGAGATGCGTGTTGACCTCAGTAATTTAATTTCTTTTCATTTTGCCTCTGTTAAGGAAATATAATGATATCTTATTTTTTAACATAGGTAAGACCATTAGTTAAATATTATCTTTGTGAATTGTGATATACCTATTAATTGTGAAATGTAATGTGATATATTGTTAAATGTTTTTATAGACTGAAGATGGCATTGAGTTAATGCCGAAACGTCTCTTGTTTCAAATAAAATTAAATTACAAACCCTGATGAAAATTTTTTATTGAAAAAAAGAAAAAATAACCATTCTATAAGGACTCGATCTTCCTACTGTGATTCAAAAAGCCTCGTTCCTGATTATAAAAAATATTATAAGAATCAAATAATTACTATTCCTGAATCATTATTCTACATTATTAACTATGTTTTTTGATTAACAAATATCAATGGAAATTAGTATATTTTATATGCGGCTCGTGTATGCGAAAAGGTTGGACACCCATGGATTAGATTGATTGATTGGTTAGCTTTCAGCCGACTTTTCCGCCATAATTAATCCCAATACTATATGTCTGAATGTACATATAGAGCGGGCTTAGGTAGGAGAGGAGACAGACGACCATTCATATTCTTTATTCTATGGAATTAATTCCAGAATGTGGTCAAAAGCATGGAGGGCAACGGCTGGTGCCTTTTAAAATGGTCCGGTTGGGTTCACAAGAGTGGCTGCCTGCCTGTCTGCCCTGCACCACCAACTCAACTCAACTCAACTCGTTGGTTTCTATCTTGGAACAATCTATCCTACAGTCTGTCTCTTTTGCTCTTCTCGATGGGTGAAACTGAAACAGGTTCCGGCTTCCGGTCTGGCCATACGCTACACTGCCCACACTTATTCATACAATTAATTCTATAGTTCTATATCTACGTCTTCCTCCTCCTATCCACCCTCAAATTACTATTTTTCATAATGTATACATATGAAAAAAAATTCATAAAATGTAACAACATAATAAATTATAATTTTTTTGTTTATGTTGTTTCTTCTTGTTTTATCTAACAATCTAATTTGTTTTATATGCATGAAAAGTTATTTTTTAGGGTTCTGTATAAAATAAGCTGACGTGTTCTGATGTGGCCATCACTTGACTTTACCATACAACCTGGCCCCTCACTTATATTTAATATTTAATAAAATTATTTATAATCATGTAGGGGGAGGGGTTAGTTTTTTGCATTTTTAGACTTTTTTTTTTTTTTTTTTTAATGCAATCGAATGCAAGAAGGGGTGCACCAGTAAAGATGTAGCCCCTATGGATCTCGAAAGACCCTTGCATTACCGAAGAGAAGGAAAGTTGATTAAGTGAGAGGGTGTAGACGTAGGTGTCTATGCACCCTGGTTTGAAGGTTTGAAGATCATAGGTGCTGGGAAAGATAGAGGCTGGGAGAGAGTTCCAGTTCCTTGAAGTCATGGGGATATATGTATTCGCGAATGAAGTGGTCCGGCACTTTTCCAATTTGACCGCGAAAGAGTGTTGGGAGTCGGCAAAACGTGTGCTGCGTGCAAAGCATGCTTTGGGGAAATTATTGATTTTATCTCATCAGAGCACCTGCCGTGATAGTATCTATAGAAAAGGGAAAGGGCGGAGACATCTCTTCGATGAGCCAGCGAGTCGAGGGAGTCGGTGAGGGTAGAATCGTCAATTAGCCTGACGACTTCTGGGGACCCACTGATTATGTATACAAAATTTGGTTGAGTTTGGTAAATGGCCAAGATTTTCATTTTTTGACCCTCCACCCCCCACCCCGCACCCATTTTGGACGGTTAGTTTTTGCATTTTTAGACTTCTGGGGACCCACTGATTATGTATACAAAATTTGGTTGAGTTTGGTAAATGGCCAAGATTTTCATTTTTTGACCCTCCGCTCCCCACCCATTTTGGGCGGTTAGTTTTTGCATTTTTAGACTTCTGGAGGGCCACTGATTATGTATACAAAATTTGGTTGAATTTGCTCAAACGACCTAGATTTTTAATTTTTAACCTCTCCCCCTCCACCCCCTTAATTTTGGGTCGATATGCACCAAAATCTAACCAGCTCTTAATCTCAATGGACCAAAACTACGTGTGAATTTCGGTTTCGATATTCACACTAGTTTTTGAGCTAGCTCGTCCACAAATTTGGTAACGCACAAACTAACTAACAGACATTTTGACAAAACAATTATTATCTCGAAAAATATAATTTTTTCCGATGTCCACTTATTAGAGCTTTTTTGTAGAGTGAAATGACATGGTTCTGCTCAATTTTTTTAATCGAAATAATTTAAGCCGTTTTTGAGATATTTTGAAAAAAAGAAGGAAAAAACACTTTTTTCATGCACGATTACAATACTTGACCATACTCTGTATGGTAAAGTAAAAACAATACACGAGCACAATGTCTGTTAGTTAGAGCATTGTAGCTCCGATAAAAATCGTATTAAAATTTTATTTTGGCTCAAATGGAGAATCGCCACCGAGTTATAAGAGAATTTTTTCTTTCACATTTATATTCATAGAATATAATGTGGAAGTATTGCGAAATGCCCTGTCAGGGTCCTGTCTCTTTGAGAGCTTGTATCTCAAAGATTAAAAAAGTTAATTTCATTTTGTAACTTCTAGGTAGAAGGAATCGATTCTCTTAATAGTTGGAAACCGGATTTGGGACATAAAACAAGATATTGTGCTCCCCAGAGGCACAAAAGTGGTCCAAAATCCATTGGTCAGTGCGTATGTATGTAGCTCCCCTGGGTTTCGCAACCATAAGTCTCAGAGTTACGAAATTCGAAACTTAAGCTTGATATAGGCTAGAAGGAGTACAACAAACTTTTGGTTGAAATCGGAAGACCGGAAGTGAACATTTACATGAAAGAATTTTTGTTTTTTGAGAAAATCAAAAAAAAGCATCCAGTTTTCACATTTCACATCAACATGTTTTCAATAGGGTGAATATCAAACGAAATTTCCTATGTAGATTCTTTATTTGAGATTAAGAACTAATTATATTTGGTTGAAATTGAACTAAAAATTAAGAGAAGGGGGGCTCTTAAAAAATTAAAATTATAAAATTTTTATTTAAAAAACTATACCGGCAAATTGTTAGACCGACTCCCAGAGATTCCAAACCTACTATATAGAAAAAAAATTCTATTTGTTCTGTGTTAAAATTGAACCTAAAATTAAGGGGGTTAAATGAAAAATATATAATATTCAAATTATGTCCTTAGAGAACTAAAATAGGGAGGGAGAGTGTTCATAAAATAGAATTATCAATATAAGTCCTCGGCCCTTTGAAGTCGATTAAATGGTTATATTAAAAATCAAAAAGTTTAGGTAGTAATTCTCCCTCTATAAATGGAAAAATAATTGCCTTAAAAATAAACTGCAACGGATCGTTGCTAAACTTTATCGAAATTCACTTGAAATATTAATATGTTTATTCCTTTATTATTAATCAGATATCACTTGCTATTGCAGTTCATGTTGACTTTAATGTCACAACTCAAGCGAGTTGTTTACCAAAAAAGAATTTTGTCTTTTTGATTTTTAAGTCGATTCTTCCACGTTTTCAGTAGATGTTGCCATTAATAGTCAAAACATCAAAAATGGAATGCAATACGGTTATTCCTCTAGTATTAGACAAGAATCGATCGTTATTTTTGATTTTAAGTCGATTCCTCCATGTCTTCAGCAATGGTTACCAATAATAATCGAAACGTCAAAAACCTAATGTAGAATTGTTATTCCTCAAGTATTAGATGAGAATCGATGGCTATTTTTGATTTTAAGTCGATGTTTTCAGCAATGGTTACTAATAATAACCGAAACGTCAAAAATCCAATATAGAATGGTTATTCCTCAGGTACTAGATGAGAATCAATCGCTATTTTTGGTTTAAAGTCGATTCCTCTATGTCTTCAGCAAAGGTAACGGATAAGATAACAACGCAGTTGCTATGATTACTTATAAACTTTCCCCCAAATTTTAGCATTTCTACCAGAAAGCCTATCCATTCTTACTTAGTTAGGTTAAATAGGTCCTATATTAAACAGATCAAATGAATAATTTTTAAAGAATTTAAAAAAGTTCTATCTTACTCTAGAGTAAAGTACTTTAAAATATAATTTTACTAAAAACTTTATTTAACCTTTTGTTGTGGTCCCCAAGTACTTAATTAGGATATTAAATTTCATCAAAATTGGTTAAGTCATTTTCAAGATATTTAGAAAAAACTAAAAAACTACTGAAATAAAGTACTAATGTTTGTGGGCCGATATGTTCCAAAAACTAATCAGCGCTTCATTTTGTTAAACTAATGGTAGGTTTTCAATTTCATTTCAATCAGTGCAACGGTAGTGGGCAAAAAAACGATAACATACATCCATCCATCATCCGCACGCACTAAATGAAAAAATCGCACTTTTGGCCTCTCGACGAGACCCCATGCAATTTTTGGCAAAACCGTCACGTGCTAAAATTCAACCTAATTGAATACTACAATTTGTGACTTTAATTGAGTCCATGGGTTCCGTAGTCTTTACCTGAGGACCCTTGGAAGTCGCGCTTGCCGCGAGACCGATTACAATACTTTCCCAATGCTTCGCATTGGATAAAGTAAATATTAATTATAAAGCAACTAAAATAATGTATTTAAATATTTTGAAAATAGACTATGAAACTGATTGTCTCCGAGATGAAATTACCTTTAATAAAAATAAAAAGTATAAATATTTACATAAAATAACTTTTTTCTAAAATTTTCTTATAAATATTAGAAAAACAATTCCATCTGACCTTTTGTTAATTGAATATTTTTTGTTTAAAATTTTACCTAATCATTTCTAAAAGGAATAATGTTTATAAATGTGCTATCTTTTTTGTGATTAGAAAAGTTGAAATTATGGTATGGTTAGTTAAATGGATTAGAACAAAAAGTTTCTAATATTCGCTATATGATAGTTAACCATTCAACTAACCTGGAGTATAATTCTCACGGTCCTATAATAAAGTTAAACAGAGCCATTATTTCTTTAGGGTACCTACCAAAGTATTAAATAAATTTAAGAGTGGAGGGATGTATATGATAAAGTTATGTGCGGATGGCCATTAGCCACATTAGTTTATTTTATTTTTGTCCCGACATTTAAATTAGACCCACTCTAAAATAATAATTCGAAAAAAATTTTAATCAGAATTTTGATTTGAAGAAAAATGAATACAAATATAGCTTCTAAATTTCAAATTTATTATCCGAAAATGTGTTTTCAAATGAAATACATGAAGATGAAATCTTAAAAATGATTTGAAAATAGAGTGAAACCCCTCAAATCCAAACCCTGGAAATCCGAACGAGTTTTTTTTTTGACAAATTTAAGGTTTTATCTTTTGTTAAATTGCAAAACTGTTCAATTTTGACACGATTTTTTTTAAGTCATTGGGTGTTGCATTACCAATACCAAACTCGCCAGCCAAATTTGTCAAACTTTCCCCAGCGTCCAGACGCTTTAAAGCTTTCAGTTTTTGTTCTACGATACAAGAACTCTTGTTTTCATTTGCTTGCCATAATTTAAAATCAAAACGTTAATCATCACCGTTCATTTAATTAAAAACTAAACAATAACAATGCAACTCGAACAGAAACGCGCGCCAAAACCAGATTTTGGCTAATCCGAACAGGCTAAAGCCCCAATTAGTTCGGATGTGAGGGGTTTCACTGTAAATCTAAAGTCGACTTATAATATATTCTTCTTTATTTTGTTTGCCTGAATCTTTGAATCTTATATAAACTAAAAAATTATAAAAATTTACTTTTAGAATTATTTCTAAATTAAATTTAATATAGAGCCTTAATTTAACAACACAAAAATTTTAAAATAAATAAATATTCTATTATACTATTATATTTAAAATTGTATAATATGTAAATTTTATGGGCAAAAATAGGAGATAAAAGTTTAAATTAAAATCTGGTAAAGTTTTAATTAGAGTTGAAAAGAATATATATATATATATGTATGTATAGATAGATGTCGCTTTCTTAATTTCTTTCTAGAAAGTTCATCTGTTTGTGTATGTGTGTGTGTGTGTGTGGTATCTATTTAATTAAAATTTATTAATCTCTCTCGCTATAGCTGTGGGCAACTTTTAAACGAAAATTGATTAAAATATTCTTTAATATAAAATAATGATTAAGTAATAAATACCTAATAGCTCCAAATGTTTTTAATTAGAAATTATTTATCTCTTATTTCTCATGGGTTCAATTAGCCGAGTGGATATATAAGAAGAGGAAGATTGGTTTTATTGTTATAGCAAGCTATGCACATTAATAAAACATTTTTTAATACAATATTTCTAATTAAAAGTACTGATGATGAAGGACAAAACTTCAAAACTATAGTCTCAAACAAATATATTATATATGTGGGGCATTCCACGCCAAATCGGATGGTTTGAAAAATTTTAATTTATTTTAATTTTTTGTTCACAGGTTTAAAAGATATCGAATTTCGGATTTTTGCTCATAACTTCTTCAAAAATGGTTCAAATTTCAAAAGTTTTTTTTTCAAATTTTTGTATTTTTACATACTTTTTAGAAAAAAGAAAATTGTCTGTAAAGTCGGTTTACTGACGATAGTTGAACGTGACAACGTCATAAGAAAATACTGATGGAATGGTATTTTCTTATGATGTTGTCACGTTCAACTATCGTCAGTAAACCGACTTTACAGACAACCGATTTTTTTATTTTTTACACAATTCAAAAGATTAAGAATTAATTAAGTTATAAAACAAATAAAAAACTTTAAATATATATTATAGAAATACCAAAAATATAGTTTTTAAATCAGGTACGATTGTAAGAAAAAGTTGAAACGATTAATTATATTTAATATCCTTGAAAATGGGTTAACTTGTTAAAAAATATTCTTTTCGATTTACTTACTCTTTTTGTTATATAGTGTAATCTTATTTTAAAATAATATTTTGAAATACTTTTAATTAGTAATACTATATGGTTTTCCATTGGGAGATTATTTAAAATATGGTTATTTAATGAAGAGAAAATATTCGAGTGTGATTCATTAAAGTCCATCATTAAAGAATTAGTCAAATATATTTCATTGTATTTTTTTTCATAAATTTTCCTCCACTGTCATTTAACGCCTCTCTAATAATTGATTCGGCTTTCCTACACACACTTTTAATAAAAAACAAAAAATATATAAAGAAAATCAAACTTGTTTTTTATCACTGTTAATAATAAAAAGAACTGTCTTAAAGATGGATACTATTAACATACGTTCAGATGGGAAGAGAAGGTTTTGTGCCCTTCACACGATGGCGGCTGGAGGGGAAATGTCTGTCTTGACTGGAGACACCCCCACTCCTGCTTTTCTAGCCTAGCTGTTCCTCCTTAGCTCCTTGCTCGTACCGCGTTCTCGCTTGCACTTCAAGCCTTAAATGGAATGCCTCAGATGAGTCATGTTTTTTCGAGAGTGCAGCCGGCTTCATCGAATTATAAGACGTTGTCACGTCAAAAATACAAAAAAAAATTATATACAGTGTTTTTAATACGATTTTTGAGTTTGAAAATTTTTATCTTGTTTTTGAAACTGATGTTACTCTTCAATTTTTTTTTGATAATTTTTTATTTTAAACTTTTTTTTTTTTTTTTTTAAATGATATTGATACAAGAAGAAGTTGCACCAAGAAGGTACAACCTCTGAAGTCCGTGGTGGACCCTTGTAACGGGAAGATAAGGGGAGTTTTAGGGATTGGGTAGAGGTCGAAGGTATCTGTGGATGCTGGTCTTGAAAGTTTGAAGGTTATAAGTAGCTGGAAAGACGGTCGGGGGAAGAGAATTCCAGTCTCTAGATGTCATAGGGATAAATGAATTGGCGAATGCGTTTGTTCGATTAGTATCTATTCATTCTAAACATTTTAAGACCGGGTTGTTAGTGGTCGTAAATAAATAAAAGCATTTGTTATTACTTTCTTCCATGAAACTAAAATACTAATTATTTTTTTCAAACACCTGTTAACGATAAAAATCTGTAAAATCAATTCAAAATAACTAAAATAAATTGCAACGGATCGTTGCTAAACTTTATCCAAATTCATTTGAAATATTGATATGTTTATTCCTTTATTATTAATCAGATATCACTTGCAATTTGCAGATCATGTTGAATTTAATTCAAAAACAATGATCGATTTTCATTTAACAGTCGAGGAATAACAATTCTACATTAGATTTTTGACGCTTTAATTATTATTGATAACCATCCTTGAAGAGATAGAGGAATCGAGTTCAGGGCCGTGCGGTAGATTTTCTCAGTATGATGCAAGTCTTCGAAATGCCGCCCTTTAAATGTTTTTTCTTTAAAATAAACTTCGATTGTGATAATAATAAAAAAAAAAACTGCTCAAAATCTAAGAATACTATTTTTATTTTGAAAATATAAACTAGGTTCTTTAAAATAATGATAACAACGATCAACTACATCAATCTACTACATTTTAACCCTTCTAAATTTAACTTTAACAATTGGTTAATTAGGATGTGTAGTCAATGAAGATTCAATAGAAATTAAAGACAGATTTCTAAGTTTTGTTTAGTTTATTGAACTTCTTACGTAGTTTTTTTATTAATTTTAATTTGTGAAAAAAACTTCTTTTCCCACTAGCTACAGAGACAGGGAGTGTTAATAAAATTCTCAGAGGTACAACAGAGTATTCGGATACAAAATAATTAAGTTTTTTGGCGCAAATAATTTAAAACATCCAACGGTTTCATAGAATATGGTAGCATTCGGGATACATCACGTAATTCTTCTTGAAGATCATTTATATATATTTGATTTATTTTCTACTGAAAGTATTGACAGACACTGGTTTTTTTGTCATCTATATCCTTGAGTTTTAAAATGTCTTTTAAAAACTGAAAATTTTGGATATGGGTTTTCAGAAGCGTGATTATCGTTCATTCAAAGAATTTATTTATTTATTTATTTATTTATTTATTTATTAACGGGCAGTCACACCCTTTTTCACAAATCACAAGTACATGTATATAAATAGTAAAGTATGAGAAAAAAATAATATAAAAATAAAGTATAAATGACAAAGACAATAGGAAAAGATAGATGATAACATAAACATATTATAATTATAAAACAAAGTCCAATGATAAAGGTATAAAAAAAAATTATAGATTATTAGTTAAATATATATAAAAAAAAGAAAAAAAAACATAAATAGACTTAATACAAATTATATAAATTTGAAATATAAATTCAGAACAAGATTATAAATCTAATATAAGTAGATATAAATACAAAAAACAATAAATAAACTTAGTACAATTTATATAAATTTAAAATATAAATTCAGAACACAACATAAATCTAATATAATTAAATATAAATATAAAAACAAAGTAAACTTAAAATAAATTATATAAATTTAAATCATAATATCAGAACATAAATATAAATTTAAATCATTTAGATCAACCATGGCAAAAAAACACAATTAACGCCAATTAATTAAGATTTGATTTACCCACACTATAATATGCTAGAGAGCTTGGACCTAAAAGTTCTCAGACTATCACTGAAGAAGTCAACCTGGCAACTAACTTTGGTTCCAAGTCGATGAAGTCTGTTAATTGGTGAGTTATACATATAATTTGTAACAGAGGTTGGAGTGTAAAATAATGGACAGAAACGGGTTGATTTGCTATTAATTAGTAATTAAGGGTAATGTCCAGAATATAAGTGAAAAAGTTTATTTTAAATTTAATCTCCTCTGTTAAGGGTTCATCGACAGTTTCTTCATAGTTAAATTAACGGTTTTTCCTTCTTGCTCTAACTTTAGTTTTTGAAGGAATTCCTGTGCATTCAAGATTTTCTGCAACAATTTTCGTCTGATCATTTCCAGATTGTCCATAACGACAGTTTTTATGTGTGATTTTTTATACATTTACCAATATAATCGACTTTGCGACTTTTAGTGCTAAATAGTCGTAACTTACACATTGGTTTAAATTTTCTTCTTATTTCGGCTACATTGAGTGCCATCAGAATACAATTTTCAAACGATATTTGGCACATTCACAAAAAATACATATTTTTTTCTCTTTTTGATCTACCTTATGATACAGAACAGAAGTAATCACTTCTTACAAAAAATAGATTTGTAAGAAGTGATTACTGTTCTGTTCTGTATTGATAGAGCAGCTAACAAAGAGAAGAAAAGCATTTTTTGTGAATGTGCCAAATCTCTTTTGAAAATTGTATTCTGATGGCCTTCAATGTGGCGAAGGTTAAGAAGAAGTTTAAACGAGGCTGTGTGACATGACTATTTGAAGCCCTGAAGAAGTCGGCAAAGTCGACGAAAACGTCGGTGATAAATAAAAAGTCACACATAAAGTTGTCCTTATTTTCCCAATATAAACTTTCAAATTATAAATTAAATTATGGACGGAATGATAATAATTGTCCATACTTTTCACTTTTTGTTTGGTACATGGACCAATAGAGAAAAGCTGTAAAGATAATTAATTATTGAATGGTTCCAATTATATTTTGATTTCGCTGCTTATGCCGCTCCCTTACTGTGCCGCCTGATGCGGCCGCCTCTCTGGCATCATAACACGGCACGGCCCTGATCGAGTTAAAATCAAAAATAACGATCGATTCTTATCTAATACTTGAGGAATAACCTTATTGCATTCCATTTTTGATGTTTTGACTATTAATGGCAACCTCTACTGAAAACGTGGAAGAATCGACTTAAAATCAAAAAGACTAAATTCTTTTATGGTAAACAACTTAACCTTGAGTTTTCGGTAATAGTAACTTGACTATCGGGTGTTAAGTTTCAGCGGGCAATTTGATTTATTTTTAATTATTTCATGTAAAAATCAATATTATCCGGAAAGCCAAATCATTTCATAATTTGCCCATTACTGATATAAATAAATAAAGAAACGTTATTTTAGGGTTTTTGGGTTACATATTGTCTGCGTAACAATGAATTAGATTAAAAAACTGTACTGTTTTTGTTTATGTAAGATATTCAAAAATAATTAATTTTTTTTAAGTAACGTTATATAAGATTATTTTAACAATTTCCTGGAATAACAAGCATGGATGATGATTCTTTTAGGATTATTTTTTAATTATAAAAAACAAATGAAATCCACAATATATATATATATATATATATATATATATATTATAAAACAATAGACACTTTTTTATTATTTTTCTTCATACCGAGAGGGAAGAACTAAAAACTTTTTTAATCTGTAAAATAAACTTAGATCAAATGAAAACTAATATTTATTCAATTTAAACTCTCGGGCTGGAAAGAAAGAAGCTTAGCTTCCCCTTCTCTAAATCAGAAATTCCCACACATACACATTATACCATACATATACAAATATAAAATCAATGATAATAATAAATAAAATTTTTGATAATAATGTAGGGATTTTTGCATTGCCAGCCTATAAATGTGAAATAGAATGTTAGAAAATAATAAATAGATAATAAATTATAATACCTATATTAAAATATTATTATTATTATTAAAATAATACGTATGGAACTGATAATATACATGACCCACTTGCACTTGGCCGTCTTTTTTGTAGTGTATTTAACAAAAATAAGCTGACGTGTTCTGATGTGGCCATCCACTTGACTTTACCATACAACCTGGCCCCTCTCTTATATTTAATATTTAATCAAATTATTTATAATAATGCAGGGGGGGTATTTTTGATTTTTAGACTCCTGCGGGACCACTGATCATGTATACAAAATTTGGTTGATTTTGGTACAAGAGCTTATATTTTTCATTTTTTGACCCCCCCCCCCTTCTCCACCCATTTTGGACGAGTTAGTTTTGAATTTTTAGACTTCTTGAGGTCCCACTGATTATGTATATAAAATTTGGTTCAGTTTGCTCAAATGGCCTAGATTTTTAATTTTTAACCCACCATATTTGGGTCGATATACACTTAAAAATCTAATCAGCTCTTAATCTCACTGGACCAAAACTAGCTGTGAAATTTGGTTTCGGTATTTACACTGATTTTTGAGCTAGCTTGTCGACAAAAATTTGGTAACGCTTAGACTAACAACCAGAGTAACAGACTAACAGACATTTTGACAAAACAATTATTATCTCAAAAAATTTAATTTTGATAAAACAATTATTATCTCAAAAAATTGAATTTTTTCGATGTTCACTTATTAGAGCTTTTTTGTAGAGCGAAATGCCATGGTTTCCCTCAATTATTTTAATCAAAATAGTTTCAGCCGTTTTTGAGTTATTTATAAAAAAAGAAGCAAAAACCCACTTTTTTCATGCACGATTACAATACTTGAGCGAAACTCTGTATGGTAAAGTCAAAAGTTGTTGTCAAAACAAACTTAGTCAATCCTCAAATTTAACAATTCTCTTAAATTTTTTATCGCTTATTACTCGACAAATATCAAATCTGACACTAAAATATATTTATTGATTAATTGGAACGCCAGGATGGCAGTCTAAAAACAAGTCACGAACAAAAAGTCGTAATAAGATTGTCCTTGTGCCAAAAAAAGTATTTGTATTAAAAAAATAAGCTGACATGTTCTGATGTGGCCATCCACTTGACTTTACCATGAAACCTGTCCCCTAAAATTATTTATAATCATATAGGGGGGGGGGGTTACTTTTTGCATTTTTATACTTCTGCTGTCCCACTGATTATGTATACAAAATTTGGGTGAGTTTGGTAAATGGCCAAGATTTTCATTTTTTGACCCCACCCCCACACACACCATTTTAGGCGGTTAGTTTTTGTATTTTTAGACTTCTGGGAGTCCACTGATTATGTATACAAACATTTGGTTGAGTTTACTCAAACGGCCTAGATTTTTAATTTTTAACCCTCCTTCCACCCCCTTAATTTTGGGTCGATATGCACCAAAATCTAATCAGCTCTTAGTCTCAATGGACCAAAACTACGTGTGAAATTTGGTTTCGATATTCACACTAGTTTTTGAGCTAGCTCGTCCACAAAAATTTGGTAACGCACAGACTAACAGACATTTTGACAAAACAATTATTTTCTCGAAAAATATAATTTTTTCGATGTTTACTTATTAGAACTTTTTGTGAGAAAAACCCACTTTATGGTAAAGTAAACATAAATCAAATATTTAAAAAAGTGATTTGATTAAAATTTTAAAGCGTTGTCATGCTAAAATCATTTTAGGTAATTAAATTAAGATAAGGGAAGTCAGGAAAAGTAAATATTTTTTATTTTGTATTGTCAACTTCTTCATTAAGTGCCATATCAGGTCTCCCTGACGTTTCGGCACCTCTCCACATATACCTGTGCTGAGTGTGTTTAGGTGTTTTACACAGATATACGGGACCTACTTTTTAACGCTGGTTCCGAACGACTAGTTTGGAGAGGTTGACTAGGCAATTTTACTATTGGCAAGAGGAGGCGACTGCAAATATCTGCCGAGACTCAGTCTCGAACCAGCATACTTCAGGACATCGTCCTGACACTCTGACCACTGTCCACAGTCACCTCTTCTATCGTCAACGTTTCGATTAAATAATTATTCTTACTCAGAACAAAAAAATAAATAATAATTTTAAGAACACATATTAACATATTATTGTTTTTCTTGTTGTAAATATTCATAGAAATAGCATAGCAAAATAATACAATAGTATTAGAAAATTAAAAATTTTATTTTCTCTAATAAGCCCTCTTCTAATCTTAACTTACAAGCTTTTCGTGCATGCCTTCGGCACCCCTCGAAGCTCGGCCCTCCTGGCTGGTGCCCTGGCGGGCAGCGTCTCGGTCCAAAAATTTTATTCCTCTTAAAAAACCACACTCCAAATGTATACCGGTAAACTACCGAAAATACATCGTCTCTTAAAAGTTTCGCCTCTTTAACTTTTGAGTGGCGAGGGGGGGGAGAGAATAATGATCACTATATTTTATGTTTCTTAATTCAAAATGAATTGGAGTCTTTCATTTCAAAATTCGAGTCCAAATTAGAAATTAGAATTTCAAATTTGCCTGGTTAATGAAAATCGATTGGAGTCGCGCTGACAATTATATTTCAAATTTGCCTCGTTAATTAATATATATTCAATGTTTTTTAATTTAAAATCTATTGGTGTTTTTTCATTTTCATTCGAGTTCAAATGAATACAATATTATCTCGACACAAAGTCCAAATCAAAAATATATAGTTTTAGTAAGACGAATCAAGATAGAAATATTAATGTCGAAATGGAGTAATCGGTGGAGCCAATGACTATAGTTCAAGAGTTCGTCGGTTCGATTCTAGGCAAGAGCGTAATTTTTTTAGAGAAATTTCTCTAAGCGTTGTTACAAAATTAATCTAGATGAATATTATATAGTATAATAAAACGACATGTTCATTTTAGATTTTAAGACCATGTAATGATAAAATAATTAACAAATTATCAAATTTTTTTTTTAATTTCACTTAATAAATTAATTAAAATGTATTTACCTATTTTAAATAGCGCTAATAGTTCAATATAAATTTTATTATTTATTAAAATAAATAAAATTGCAATTATAACGGAAAAGATGGAACCAATCGACTTGATTGGGGCATAATGGAATTGAAATAATTATCGGAAAAGAGGTTTTTTATCTAATTAGATATTTCCTCTTATTAAAATCAAGGACTAAAGATGAATAAGAACACTCGATGCTGGAGAAGTTATCTCCGGAATCGAAGCAAAAAATACAATGTATACATTAATTAATGTAAAATAATTGGTTTAATAAAATTTATAAAAAAAAAAAAATTGCAATTATAACGATTGGAATAATTATCGGAAAAGAGTTTTTTTCTTTAATTAGTTTTTCCTCTTACTAAAAACAAGGACTAAAGATGATCAAGGACACTCGATGGTGGAGAAATAATCTTCGGAGTCGAAGCTAAAATACAATGTATACATTAATTCATGTAAAATAATTGGTTTAATTGCAATTATAACGAGAGAGTGAATTGGGAGAAATAATGGTATTGGAATAATTATCGGAAAAGAGGTTTTTTTCTTTAATTAGTTTTTTCCTCTTATTAAAAACAAGGACTAAAAAGATGATCAAGGACACTCGATTGTGGAAAATAATCTCCGGAGTCGAAGCTAAAATACAATGTATACATAAATTCATGTAAAATAATTGGTTTAATAAATTGCAATTATAACATAATAATTTTTTTAAGCTTTTCGGCCTTTTTAGGCATAAGCCAATTTTACGATACTATATATTTTTTAAATATTGTCTCTACCCCGGGGGTCAGATTTTAGCCGAATGCCTCGAGTCGGAGTTCGAACCCGGGTCCACTTGGTTAGCAGGATGATACGCTACCGCCTAGCCTATCCGACCCCCCATATCATAATAATTAAATCAAATAATTACTTTTGACTGGTTTATTATATTTAAATTTATTAATAAGAGCCCTTAACAGTGATTGCGTTAGCTCATCCAATCCATAGAACATTTCCAAAAAAAATTTAACTCTGTATCGAGTCTTGAAAAAATTATTACTTTTTCACTACAATTTACTGTATATTACATTATAAAAGAAAAGTAATTCAAGCTCATTAAAAATTAGAATATTTAATTCACAATATCTGTCGCTTTTATATTTTTCGCCTTGGAGTTATGCAACTGAATTGACTTCCTGGGTGCCCTAATATCTATCCTACAGGCGGCGATGAGTTTCAGAGGCCTTTTTTTCCACTGTCAACTCCTGAAGATGGGCTTATACCCCAGATACATATTATATATAGAGTCGTGCTAAACAAGCAGCTTATCTTTTATTTTTGTAAAACCTACCTAGTATTTTATTAAGTGGATATTGATGAGGCAGTCAAAAAATGAAGATAATTTATACTATCATTTTATCTTTATTCAAAAACCGACATTTCGGAGGCTATTCCCTCCTTCTTCCAGGGTTTTGAAGAAGAAAGAAAGAAGGAGGTAATAGCCTCCGAAACGTCGTTTTTTGAATAAAGATAAAAGATAGTATAAATTATCTTCATTTTTTTGGACTGCCTCATCAATATCCAATTATTAACTTATCGAGTCCGTCTCCAAAAATTACTACAATCTTAATAGTATTTTATATTTTAAATTCTAAAATTTCTAAATTTTTTCAAAATTTACTTTACATTACATTTTCTTTCAATTGACTCACGTTATTTGGCTTTCACTTCACCTTAAGCATCATTTCTTAACTTATGAGTAGAGACCGGATATTGTATGCAGTAAAAACTGCCAAAATATAGAAATAAAATATGCAAGTTATATGCAGAATACGTTGAAATATGCAAATATATGCACTACAAAATTAAAGTTGAAGACAAAAAGACTATATATTTGAAATAATGGTGTCAAAGAGATGAACCAGCCTTCGGTTGCGTATCAAAATGACAGACATCTAATTAGGGGACCAGATTTTCATTCTGTTTAGAAAATGTAAATGAGTCCAAGGGAGGTAATATATTTATTAGAATATTAAGCAGAAAAATACAAATAAATTATTTTCATTTACGATATATTTTCACACATACGCTTTGAAAATAGAAATTGACAATTAAATAAGCATTTCATAGAAATTCATGAGGATCAAAACCCAGGTCATGGATTAGTGTCTTTAAAATGAAATTGTAAGGAAATAGAGAAATAAGAAATTCAAGATATATTTTTTTAACGCCAGCTACATCATTAAGAGAAGAACCATATATATCTATCTATATATATAAAATTAAGGTTTTGTCTGTACATTGCTCCAAATCACGCCAAATTTTGGTTGCACACGTTTCAAGAAAAGTTATGAACGAAAACACCCTCAACAAAATTCCTGTCTGTCTGTTTGTCTTTCGGTCTGTCTGTATGTCTGTTTCCGTGGTTTCCGCGAAAAGTTCCTCACGATTCACGTAAAAACGGCTGAAGGGATTATTATGAAAAATTCATATTTACATCAGATGTCTTCTAACTTACGTTTTGAGCTATATAACGTTTTGATATTTTGACCCCAGGGAGGGGATTTGGTGGGGCGCACAAATGAAAATGATCAAATAACTCCTAAACTATTATCTCTACGGCAAATTTTATTATGAGCAAAGTTGTAGGGGATGTGATTTCTGACAACGTTTGGTTAAAAAAATTCCCCCAAAAAGGAAGGAGGGTCAAAATATGAAAATTCTTGCTCTTTGACCAAACTCAACTAAATTTTGTATATATAATCAGTGGGTCACTAGAAGGATAGAAATGCAAAAACTAAGTGCGGGGGTAGAGTCCGGGGGCTGCAGGGTGGAGTGGAGGATTTAGGTGGAGGGGGCTCAGGTGAGGGCCCAAGAGGCGTAGTGGGGTGGGGCTTGAGTTGTTTACCAAAAAAGAATTTAGTCTTTTTGATTTTAAGTCGATTCCTCCACGTTTTCAGTAGAGGTTTCCATTAATAGTCAAAACATCAAAAATGGAATGCAATAAGGTTCCTCTATATTAGATAAGAATCGATCGTTATTTTTGATTTTAAGTAGATTCCTCCATGTCAGCAATGGTTAAAACCGAATGTAGAATTGTTATTCTTCAAGTATTAGATGAGAATCGGTCGCTATTTTTGATTTTAACTCGATTCCTCCAAATAACCGAAATATCAAAAATCCAATGTAGAATGATTATTCCTCGACTAATAAATGAGAATCGATAATTATTTTTGAATTAAAGTCAACATGAACTGCAAATTGCAAGTGATATCTGATTAATATTAAAGGAATAAGCTTATTAATATTTCAAATGAATTTGGATAAAGTTTAGCAACGATCCGTTGCAGTTTATTTTATAAAAGATTTTATTTATTATAATTTCGATTATTTGCTAAGAATTAAAGATTTACGTTATTTCGTCATTGATCATAACATCAGAACTTGGCTAAATTAATTTTTGATCACCCCTAAGGTACAGTACCCCTTTCCAATAAAAAAAGAATCATCGAAATCGGTCCACGTGACATAAAGTTCTCGCTGAACATTCATAAAATAAATAAATAAATAAATAGTTAGGTATCTTGACTATCTTGGAGCCATGCTGATCCAAACGCAGAAAGAATCATTAAAATCGGTTGATAAACAAAGAAGTTGTGCCTGAACAAACATAACAAAAAAGGTCCAATATCAATGAAAAAAACAGGACCAATAGGAAACTATACTGAACCCAATGCAAAATAAACTGCAACGGATCGTTGCTAAACTTTATCCAAATTCATTTGAAATATTAATATGTTCTTGAGTAAAGTACTTTAAAATATAATTTTACTAAAAACTTTATTTGACCTTTTTTGTGGTCCCCAAGGTACTTAATTAGGATATTAAATTTCATCAAAATTGGTTAAGTCATTTTCAAGATATTTAGAAAAAACTAAAAAAGTACTGAAATAAAGTACTAATGTTTGTGGACCGATATGTACCAAAAACTAATCAGCGCTTCATTTTGTTAAACTAATGGTAGGTTTTCAATTCATTTCAATCAGCGCAAAGGTGTGGAAAAAATCGTGGACGAAAAAAACGATAACACACACACACACATCCATCCATCCCCACGCACTTCCAAAAAAAATGGCACTTTTTGACCTCTCGTCGAGATTCCAGGTAATTTTTGGCAAAACCGTCACGTGCTAAAATTCAATACTTCAATTTGTGACCTTAATTGAGTCCATGGGTTCCGTAGTCTTTACCTGAGGACCCTTTGAAGTCGCGCTTGCCGCGAGAGCGATTCCAATACTTTCTTCCATGCTTCGCATTGGATAAAGTAAAAAATCATCAAAATCGATTCACAATTGGCAAAGATATCAGGTAACATAGATCCAAAAAAAATCAGTCGAATTGAAAACCTTCTCCTTTCGAAAATTGACTTTTAAAAATCTGTATTTGGCACAAAATAGGCAATATTTGACAACAAAATCCTTCAAATATGCAATTTTATGCAATATTCTTTAAATATGCAATTTTATGCAATATTACTCAAATATGCAAAAATATGTATGCAGTATAAAATTTAACCCACAGTATCCTAGATGCATGATTCGGATAGATAATTGATCCCCTGGGTTGTATGGGGCGACAAACAAAATATGCAATAGCATAGAAATCCGGTCTCTACGTATTAGTGTCGAAAAATTATTACTTTTTGTTTTTTAGTTTTGTAAACAGAAATTGGCAATTTTGAAAAATAAAAAAAAAATCGGCCTAAAAATTACTTAAATAGAAAATTTGAATTATCAACTAATTTTTCAAAAATTTAAATTACTTAAAAGAAAAAGAAAAAGGTTTGTGAAAATTTATTAGATAAATGTTTGTGAAATTTTCCTTAAACTTTCCTTTTGTATTAGTTATATAAGGTAGCGTGGCCGAGCGGTCTAAGGCGCTGGTTTTAGGCACCAGTCCGAAAGGGCGTGGGTTCGAATCCCACCGCTGCCAGATATTTTTTAATCCGCCCACCTTTGGAACGATTTGGAGCATTGTAAAGTCAAGGCCTTAATTTTATATACAGGGTGTGCATAATCAAAATGTGAACCGTTAACTGGAGATAGGCCAGTTTATTTATGACGGCCCAAAATCCAAATTTTTTTAAATATAATTCTCATAGTTTTCGAGTTATAGGCATTTTTTGAAAATTTTGAAAATTGCTACTCTGCCCTAAATATCAAGATGCTGTGGCTACAAATTTAGATATTTTATAAAAAAAAAAAAATTGTCGAAAAACAAAAAAATTGCCTTGTGAAATTTCTGAATATGAAAAAAATTTGAAATATTCACATTATAGAAATTTTAGTATATCTGGGATCCGACCGTCCTAGACAAATCAAAAAATATATTTTACTTGAAATTTCTCGAAAAAAAGTCTAAAAACGAAAAAAATGGCAAGGTTATATAACCTTGTGAAATTTCTGATTTTGAAAAAAAATTTGAAATATTCATATTATAGAAATTTTAGTATATCTGGGATCAGACGGTTTTAAAATATCTCGAAAAAAAAGTAATTGTCGAACAATGAAAAAAATGGAAATAAAGACTAAATTCTTTTATGGTAAGCAACTCAAGCTTGAGTTGTTTACCATAAAAGAATTAAGTCTCTTTGGTTTTAAGTCGATTCATCCATGTTTTCAGTAGAGGTTGCCATTAATAGTCAAAACATTAAAAATGGAATGAAATAAGGTTATTCCTCTAGTATTAGATAAGAATCGATTGTTATTTTTGATAACTTTTAAGGAGTTCGGTGTTGGTTCTAGGTGAAACATTTTAATATAATAATAAAACTTGAGTAAGATACGAGGTAGGTTTCACAAAAAAAGAAATAAAACAAAATTGAGTTTTGAATTCGATATTTTTCGGGGGATAGCCCATCATCAGGAGTCTAAGAAAACTGATTATATATTGGAAAAATAGTTTTACAAGTAACAATTTTTAAAAAAATTTTTAACTGTATGTGGTGAGGGAAAGTAGGGGAAGAGGAGAAGTTGTTCTAAGAATTAATATTTTCTATTGAGATTTGAACTGGCTGAAAGGAATCTATACGTGCTTTTATAATAACGAATGGACAAGTACCTGAGAAGGTACAACTTGAAAAGTGTACATGAGAGAGTACAATTACCCTATATAATAACCCTATCCCCATTCATTTCGAAAGAAAAGGCCTTAAATTGGATCTCTTAGAATCCACCGAAATAAAAATAGCGCTCTCTAATAATTCAAATATTTTAAATAATCAATTGGAAGTGTATAAAAATACAATTATTGATTATATGTTATAATAAATTAAATAAACATTCCTTCCATTGTTCGCACATTGAATATACTAGGGTAATTGTACTCTCTCATGTACCTTTCAAGTTGTACCTTCTCAGGTACTTGTCCATTCGTTATTATAAAAGCACGTATAGATTCCTTTCAGCCAGTTCAAATCTCAATAGTAAATATTAATTCTTAGAACAACTTCTCCTCTTCCCCTACTTTCCCCTCACCACATACAGTTATAAATTTTTAAAAATTGTTACTTGTAAAACTATTTTTTCCAATATATAATCAGTTTTCTTAGACTCCTGATGATGGGCTATCCCCCGAAAAATATCGAATTCAAAACTCAATTTTGTTTTATTTCTTTTTTGTGAAACCTACCTCGTATCTTACTCAAGTTTTATTATTATATGTTATTTTTGATTTTCATTCAACATGGCCTTCAAATAGGAAGTGATATCTGATTAATAATAAACGAATAGAAATATCAATATTTCAAATGAGCTTGGATAAAGTTTAGCAACGATCCGTTGTAGTTTATTTTTTATTCTTTTTCCGAAAATTGACTTTTTAAAAAATCTGTATTTGGCACAAAAATAGGCAATATTTGACAAAAAAATCCTTCAAATATGCAATTTTATGCAATATTCTTTAAATATGCAATTTTATGCAATATTACTCAAATATGCAAAAATATGCAGTATAAAATTTAACCCATAGTATCCTAGATGCATGATTCGGATAGATAATTGATCCCCTGGGTTGTATGTGGCGACAAACAAAATATGCAATAGCATAGAAATCCGGTCTCTACGTATTAGTGTCGAAAAATTCTTACTTTTTTTTTTTAGTTTTTTTAAACAAAAATTGACAATTTCGAATAATAAAAAAAAAGCTGCCTAAAAATTACTTCAATAGAAAATTTGAATTATCAACTAATTTATCAAAAATTTAAATTACTTAAAAGTAAAAATAAAAGAAAAAATACCTCCTCCTTCATCTAATACAAAAAAAAAAAGTCTGTGAAAATTTATTAGATAAATGTATAGGAAATAATCCCGATGATGGATGAAGATGAGTTTTTGACTCGAAAGGCTTGATGGAAAGATATCGGAGGAGCGCCGATGTCGTCGATTTTCTTCAGAGGTGAAAACCTCTCTTGGTGGCGTAAAGCCGTGAAATTTGCTTTCCCAAAATAAGAATTGGCCCGGAGGCTTGTGAAAAATGCTTTTTTAAAATAAGAAATTGCCCGGGGGGCAGTGAAATATGCTTTCTTCAAAATAAGAACTTGGCCGGAGGCCGTGAAAAATGCTTTCAACAAAATAAATGGCACAAGGCCCGAAATTTATTACTTCTTCGTGGTTACAAGATTTCGTACAGCTTTGTTCTTCAATCGTTCCAAAGTCGACAGGCGAACTCTTGGAGAGCGTAAAACAGCTCTTCACACAGTGAGGGCTGAATTGCAACTGCCTCGCTAATTACGGCTTCGCTTCTTTTATAGCCGCCGATTTAATTGGTAATTAAGGTGATTGGTTGATAATTTTCCCTAGATCGCGCTCGATTAATTATAAAAAGGCGTGGTCTTCTTCTTCGCTAATTAGTCTTTCATAAGCCACGAATCGATTAACATCGAAAAATAAATTACATTTCTAATTGAAAAAAAAAGCAGAAAATCGATCCCTACATTCTCCCCTTTCTCAATCAAGTTACGACTCGGAACTTATAACCAATCATCTTTTACATAGTTAAATATTTCAACTTAAAATTAATTTAGTTATTGTCTTTTCTTCTTTAAAACCGTTTAGGTATTTTTAACTTAATCATAAAATACAGAATTATTTTTTTTTTTTACAATGAAATAGCACTTAAAACTAAACTTAACTATTGTTATTTTTTACAAAACAAATTGATCTTGAAAATTACTTGAACAAAACAAAAAACAAATTTTATGCTTAAACTTAGTGTTTCTTAATTGTCTATTTCTTTGATTTTAACTTAAAAACTAACACTTTCACACACTATTTTTCACTTGCACTTAAATTAACACTTTTTTTTTTTTTTTACACTTTTATAATTAACACAACACTTCACTTGGGTATCTTCTTGAACACTTAATATAGTCTGAGGTAAGGGACCGACATGGGTTTTAACTGGTATTGAGGGGTAATTGAAATTAATTTTATCAGATTTAAGACCACTAAACTTTGTAACGTCATAGGCTGCGTAATCATTTTGGCTTTTGATTCTAATTTTCTTCGTAAGTTCCCCAATTCTTCTTGCTTGAAACCCCTTAATCTTGTCTTTGTTCATAGGTGAATTTGTCCCTTGACCATCTTCTAAATGACTTTCTTTACTTGAGATATCTTTATTTTCTTCTTTCAAAGCGTTAGCTGTTTTTGCAAAATGTCTGTCTTGATCTGATAATTTCTTGTGTAATTCCCTGTTTTCATGTTTAATTAAATTTATAATTTCGTTTAATGAATTATTTTGATCTATCAGTTCGTTATTTCTTAATTTTAAATGGTTAATTTCGTTTTCTCGGATTTTCTTTTCTTCATTGAGACTTCTTTTTAAACTGTTCAATTCCCCTTTCATTGACTGAATGTCGCGTTTTAATGAATTGTTTTTCATTCGTAGTTCATCTATTAAATGAGATTCTGTTTCCGTTCTTGTTTGGTTAATTTTATTAACGTCTATGTTTTTAATAATTTGGATGCCATCTTGTCCTATTTTAATTTCGGCCTGATCTAACAGATCGATTCCTAAAATTACTTGTTCGTCTATTGTTTCGTTTGGAACTACATAAAATTTAATATTAAAATCTTCGTTGTCAATTCGTGTGGTCGTTTTAAAATATCCTTTAGTTCCTGTTCGTGAAAATGCAAATCCGTTTAAAATGATATTCGAGTCTGTTAATTGTGGTGATCCTAGCTGTTTGTGGATGTCTTTGCTCATGAGCGATAAGCCTGCACCGGTATCTACTAAGGCGTTAATCTTGTGGTTGCTTATTGAAATGATCTTGTGATTGGATTTCGTTTTTTGACTATTTGCTGTAACTATGTTCATGGGTGGGTCTTCTTTGGTGATTAGGTTTTCGTTTCCACCCTTACTGCTAACTGGCTGTCTATTGCATGCATGATTTGCTACGTTAGCTGACTTGGAAGTGATTTCCGAATAAATTTTTAATTTTTCTTTCAATTCTTTTAATGTTTTTGCCCCGTAAAGTATTACTTTATTAGGACTAATGTCTTGTATACCGTCCAGTATATACTCTATTAATGCCTTGTCTTCTAAGTTTCCCCTGCTTGCTATCTCTTTCATAATCAGGAAGTATTCATAAACGTGCTCACCCTTTTGCAATTTTCTTCTGGCTAACTGTTTATGAATATCCGCGCTGCTAACTTGCAATGAGAATTCTTCCAACAAGGCCTCTTTTAACTTATCCCACGTATTAATGTTTCTTTCACTTTCTACGAATAGCCTAGCTAGTCCAGTTATTAGCCGTCTGCCAAAGGTAAATAGTTGCAAGTTACTCCAACTTTGAATACTTGCTTCGGATTCTATGTCCTGCACCCATCTTTCTATTGAATAACTGTCTGTTCCGTTGAATTTTTTTATTAGTGGTTCTACGTCCCTAAAATTGATTGGACTGTGTTCCATGACTGTATAGTGGTCTTATAACTGATAAGAGGGATAGGTGTGTAGGTGTGCAGTGGGATTGTCGGCTCTTACCTCGTTAGTTAATTCTTCTGTCGTATTCCTGCTGCTACTCCTATGGGTGGCTGGTTCAGCTGTTATCCGCGAGTGGCGCTGCCGTCGTCGTGTTGCTTAACCCTCACTCAATCGTTTCAGTCGATGGGCGCTGCTGCTGCCTGCCACGCCGCCTGCCTTCGCTCGTCGCTTGGCTGCCGGGCGCGCGGTAAATGTGTTTGCCCGCGCAAAAACGGTCGGTGCCTCGAGGCGAGTCGAGACAAACCTCCTCGGGTCCGAACCGAGATGGTCCAGCTCCGTCCGATAAAGCCTTTAACGAATCCGCGGCCGAGCCCCCAAATTTATAGGAAATAATCCCGATGATGGATGAAGATGAGTTTTTGACTCGAAAGGCTTGATGGAAAGATATCGGAGGAGCGCCGATGTCGTCGATTTTCTTCAGAGGTGAAAACCTCTCTTGGTGGCGTAAAGCCGTGAAATTTGCTTTCCCAAAATAAGAATTGGCCCGGAGGCTTGTGAAAAATGCTTTTTTAAAATAAGAAATTGCCCGGGGGGCAGTGAAATATGCTTTCTTCAAAATAAGAACTTGGCCGGAGGCCGTGAAAAATGCTTTCAACAAAATAAATGGCACAAGGCCCGAAATTTATTACTTCTTCGTGGTTACAAGATTTCGTACAGCTTTGTTCTTCAATCGTTCCAAAGTCGACAGGCGAACTCTTGGAGAGCGTAAAACAGCTCTTCACACAGTGAGGGCTGAATTGCAACTGACTCGCTAATTACGGCTTCGCTTCTTTTATAGCCGTCGATTTAATTGGTAATTAAGGTGATTGGTTGATAATTTTCCCTAGATCGCGCTCGATTAATTATAAAAAGGCGTGGTCTTCTTCTTCGCTAATTAGTCTTTCATAAGCCACGAATCGATTAACATCGAAAAATAAATTACATTTCTAATTGAAAAAAAAGCAGAAAATCGATCCCTACATATGTTTATGAAATTTTCCTTAAACTTTCCTTTTGTATTAGTTATATAAGGTAGCGTGGCCGAGCGGTCTAAGGCGCTGGTTTTAGGCACCAGTCCGAAAGGGCGTGGGTTCGAATCCCACCGCTGCCAGATTTTTTTAATCCGCCCGCCTTTGTGGTGATTTGGAGCATTGTACAGAAAAAGCCTTAATTTTATATACAGAGTGTGCCGTATCACAACGTGAACCGTTAACACGAGATAGGCCAGTTTATGACGGTCCGGAACCTATTTATTTTTTTAATAAAAGTCTCATAGCTTTTAAGTTATAGGCATTTTTTGAAAATTGTTAGAATCGCTACTCTGTCCTAAATATTAAGATGCTGTGGCTACAAATATACATATTTTATAAAAATGGCAAGGCTTATAGCCTTGTGAAATTTCATATTTTGAAAAAAAAATTGGAAATATTCACATTATAGAAATTTTAGTTTATTGGTCCAAGAGAATTTAAAAAATAAATTTTATTTGAAATATCTCGAAAAAAAAGTTTTTGGCGAAAAAAGAAAAAAACTGTTAGGCAGCCTTGTGAAATTTCTGATTAGGACAAAAAATTTGAAATATCAAAATTATAGCAATTTTAGTAAATTTGGGATCAGACGGCCTTAGAGAATTGAAAAAATATATTTCATTTGAAATATCTCAAAAAAATTTTGTCGAACTTGCATTTGTGGAGAGGGCACGGCAAACCCTCACTCCCGAATAATCAAATCAATGTTGCCTCCTCAATTACTCTCGACCTAGACAAACTGAATAAATGGGGCTCTCAAAATTTAGTTAACTTCAATTCAAACAAGACTCAATGTTGTCTAATTTCTAGGCGCGAAAATAAAGATTTCCCTGATATTTACTTCGATTCGAATACCCTAAAAATGTGTGACAGCCTATCCATGTTGGGCGTCTCTGTCGCATCTGACCTGTCTTGGAATGAACACATCTCCTCTGTAGCGAAATCTGCAGCAAGGAAGATTGGCTTCTTATTCAGGTCCAAGCGATTTTACAAACCCCCACATCTTCTCACCATCTACAAGGCCCAAATCCGCCCCTGTCTCGAATACGGCTCTCATCTATGGAGAGGAGCCTCAAAATATTCTCTTGCTACCCTGGATACAATTCAGAAACGAGCCGTCAGGCTAATTGACGATTCTACCCTCACCGACTCCCTCGACTCGCTGGCTCATCGAAGAAATGTCTCTGCCCTTTCCCTTTTCTATAGATACTATCACAACAGGTGCTCTGATGAGATAAAATCAATAATTCCCCCCAAAGCATGCTTTGCAGGTAGCACGCGTTTTGCCGACTTCCAACACTCTTTTGCGGTCAAATTGGAAAAGTGCCGCACCACTTCATTCGCGAATACATATATCCCCATGACTTCAAGGAACTGGAACTCTCTCCCAGCCTCTATCTTTCCGAGCACCTATGATCTTCAAACCTTCAAAACCAGGGTACATAGACACCTACGTCTACACCCTCTCACTTAATCAACTTTCCCTTCTCTTCGGTAATGCAAGGGTCTTTCGAGATCCATAGGAGCTGCATCTTTACTGGTGCACACCTTCTTGCATTCGATTGGATTAAAAAAAAAAAAGGTGCCCCCAAAATATTCTCTTAATACCTTAGATGCAATTCAGAGGCGAGCTATCAGACTGATAGGCGATCCTACATTAACTTGACACTCTCGACTCCCTAGCCCACCGTAGATCTGTCTGCGCCCTTTCCCTTTTTTATAGATATTACCATGGCTTTTGTTCTGACGAAATTAAATCGATAATCCCACCAAAGGCTTCATTTGCGCGAAATACACGATTTTCTAAAATTCAACACCCCTACGCGCTTAAACTGGATACTAATCGAACAAACGCATTCGCTAATTCATTTATCCCTATGACATCTAGAGACTGGAACTCTCTTCCCCGTCCGTCTTTCCAGCAACTTATAACCTTCAATCCTTCAAGACCAGCTTCTACAGATACCTTCGACTGCTACCTAATCCCTAAAACTCCCCTTATCTTCACGTTACAGAGGTCCATCACGGACTACAGAGGTTGTACCTTCTTGGTGGAACTTCTTCTTGTATCAATATCATTATAAAAAAATAAAATAAAAATAAAATAAACTGGCAAGTCTATAAAAGCATTGTAAAATTTCTAGCCTTGTGAAATTTCTGATTTTGCCAAAAAATTTGAAATAACCAAATAATAGAAATTTTAGTATGTTTGGGATCAGTGGCGTAGCCAGAAAATTTCCATTGGGGGGGGGGGGTGGTCAATCCACAAAGAAAAATATTTAGTGGGAATTTTTTTTATTAAAAGAAATAGTCCAGTTAAATTGTGTTTTCACCCGGAAAATTTTGGAGTAGTTATAATTTCCTCGACCCTTGGTGTGCTGAATACGAATCTGAGGATTGTTAACAAAATTTTGTCACGGAACATTGCCAAAAATGACAAAAAATAAGCTGAAGTCTTCTGATGTGGCCATCCACTTGACTTTACCATACAACCTGGCCCTCACTTATATTTAATATTTAATAAAATTATTTATAATCATGTAGGGGGGGGGGGGGGTTAGATTTTGCTTTTTAGACTTCTGGAATCCCACTGATTATGTAAACAAAATTTGGTTGACTTTGCTCAAACGACCAAGATTTTTAATTCCCCCCTATTTTGGGCTGTTAGTTTTTGCATTTTTACACTTCTGGGGACCCACTGATTATGTATACAAAATTTGGTTGAGTTTGGTCAAATGGCTCAGATTTTTAATTTTTAACCCCCCTCCACCCCCCCTTAATTTTGGGTCGATATGCACCAAAATCTAATCAGCCCTTAATCTCAATGTACCAAAACTACTTGTGAAATTTGGTGTCGATATTCACACTAGTTTTTGAGTTAGCTCGTCCACAAAATTTGGTAACGCACAGACTAACTAAGATAATTTTAAACTTTTTTTATATTAATTTTATTATACTTTATTTAATCGATTCTCTAGACACGGTGTCGGTCACCGCTAGTTGACTATCTTCAGTAGAACTAAACAATTTGGTAACACACAGACTAACAGACATTTTGACAAAACAATTATTATCTCGAAAAATTTAATTTTTTCGATGTTTACTTATTAGGGCTTTTTGTAGACCGAAATGCCATGGTTTTGCTCAATTTTTTTAATCGAAATAGCTTTAGCCGTTTTTGAGATATTTTGAAAAAAGAAGGAAAAAACCCACTTTTTTCATGCACGATTACAATACTTGAACATACCCATGGTAAAGTAAAAAGGTTTAAAAAATCTCATTTTTTGCCGGTTTATTGCTTATAACTCGAAAACTATCAACTTTTCATAAATAACCTTCCTAGTGAAAATGAAAGGTCATAAAGTTTCCTACACATTTCATTATTTAGGTTTTTTCTCCTACCAACCGTTCGGGCTCAAGCGCTAGTTGAAAATTGGCCTTTTTATTCAGTTTCCGAAAATCCCCAAAGCTAACACTTTTTTGGATTTTTTCCCATTTTGACAATGAAAGACCACTCTTTACATTTTTAAACTAGATTAAATTTGATAGAATTCAAACAAAGTTTCATCTTAAATGGTAACCCGTGCCGCAATGAGGATGAATTTTTGAAAAAATGCAATTTTTTGCAAAAAATCGGTCTCAATTTCGGATTTTTTTTTAATAAAATAAATTTTTAATTTTCAAGATATTTTAATATATTCTAATATTATGTAGAAAGCTCGAATATAATATTTATTTTTATATCTCTCCTAAAAAATATATTTTTGAACCCCTTCCAATAATGGCAAAAGTGTTACAAAGGGTGCCCTCTTACCTCTCATTTTTCGGATTTTTTTAACAAAATTTATTTTTATTTTTTAAAAAATATTAATTTATTCTGAATGGTAGTAAAAAAGACAAGAGAAAAATTATTTATGTAAATGTGCCAAATTTTTTGATGTTTAAGTTTCTGATGGTCTTCCTTGGTAACGGAGAAAAAAAGAAAATGATGTACTTAGACGAATATGTGATGTAATTATTTGAAGACATGAAGAAATCGGCAAATTAGATCACAAACGTTGATTAAAAAATAAAAAAAGCACACAAAAAAGTTGCCCTTCATTCCCATTATGAAACTTTAGAATTAACTTAGACATAGTATCCATTTTATTATTCAATTGATACTTTGTCTAAAAATAGACGAAAATGTATATATATATATATATATATATTCACTAGTCGATGTATACATTGACTGGAATTTATACTTTAACTGCAACGAGATGGGGAAATTAATTGGATTATGGAATTGAAATAATTATCGGAAAAGAGGTTTTTTTATTTAATTAGGTTTTTCCTCTTATTAAAAATCAAGGACTAAAAGATGATCAAGGACACTCGATGGTGGATAAGTAATCTCCGGAATCGAAGCTCAAAAACAATGTATACATTAATTCATGTAAAATAATTTGTTAATTAATTAGATATGCATGTAAAATAATTGGTTCAATAAAAATTTAACTGCAACATATACAGTGTTTCATTTATTGGATTGTACTGTTTGTAAACTTTTAGTTGGAAAAGGTAGAGAGTCAGGGGGTGGTATGACCCTGCAGAGCAGCCAACATGGCTAGGGAGCAACTAAAATTAGGCCGTTGAATATTTGATAGTGTTCAAACAGCCACGCTATTGATCCTACTTTAACTCCTTTTCTCGTATCCAACCAAACCTTTTTTCATTTGGATTATTATTTTCTAAAACCAACTAGTAAAATTTTAAAATATATTATAGAATCAAAAAATTCTGCCAATCGACAAATTTAGGGGTTAATTTAAATAAACTAATGTGGCAGTCCACGAGATTTAACCATACCCCTGCCACGTCTCTTATATTTTATAGTACCTGGCCACCGAGCTATGCTCGGTAACTTTTTACTTCAGTTAAAAGCTATATATTAATACCCGAACCCCCACCACTTCTCCCCACCTGCACCCCTCCATCTCCATCTACACCCCCCCCCCGAAACCACTTCCCTCTCCCCATTCCGTACCCCTCCATCACTGCACCCTCCACATCTCCCCCACCGTCACCTCCACCCTCGCCCCCGCATTTCAAGCCTTGTACTGGCCTACAGATTATCTGTATATTTATTTATTTATTTATTTATTAAAGGGCAGTCACACCCTTTTTCACAAATCAGAAGTACATGTATATAAATAGTAAAGTATGAGAAAAAAATAATATAAAAATAAAGTATAAATGTCAAAGACAATAGGAAAAGATAGATGATAATATAAACATATTATAATTATAAAACAAAGTCCAATGATAAAGGTATAAAAAAATATATGTACAAATATATACAAATATATGTATAGGTATATAGATAAATACCGTATAATAATTTTTTTAAATTAAATAACAATTTTTGAGTTTTTTAATTTTATTAAACCAATTATTTTACATTAATGTATACATTGTATTTGAGCTTCGACTCCGGAGATTACTTCTCCACCATCGACTGTTCTTGATCATCTTTTTAGTCCTTGTTTTTAATAAGAGGAAAAACTAATTACATAAAAAAACCTCTTTTCCGATAATTATTCCAATTCCATATTCAATTCCCCACCTCAATTCCACCCACAATTTTTTAGTTTAACAATTAAATTGCCAAATTCTAATATAGAAAAAATACGTTTGTGAGATTTAAAACTAGATTTTTAATCAATTAAATTGTCTAACTTTTAATTATATATAATAATTGAATGTAATGGAAGGCAGCCTAGGGGTAGTGAGGAAAGCAAAAATTAACACATATCAAATAAGGTGTAATTTATTGGAATCCTTCCTCCTTTCCTTTCAAACCGACGTTTCGGAGGATTCTTCCCTCATTCTTCAGGGTCAACAAACCAATATTACAAAATTATAAAAACGGGAAAAAATTTCATTGTCTATTTTAACATTTATTTTTAATTTTTTTTTTTTAAAGAAGACAATAAAAGAGTGTGTCTTCTGATGGAAAAATAAATTTTTTACTTTATTTATAACAAGACTTTCACATATCAATTTCTGTGAATCAATTCTAATAAACTGATGAAGATGGCAAAGCTTTCGAAACTATAGTCTCGTTATAAATAAATTAAAAAAATTATTTTTCTAGCATATTACACACTCTTTTATTGTCCTCTTTAAGTCATAAAAATTCTGCTACTTTCAATTTAATTTAAGTTTTTTATCTGCATACAAATACAATCTCTGTTTATAAGCAAAAATATTACCTAAATTGAACAGCTAGTTATTTAATAAAATATTTTACTTTATTGCAGGGTATGTGTAAAATAAAAATACGAATGTAAACAATTAAAGTTTGAATTTTTATTTAAATCACACATAATTAATTATAATTATTTATTGAAAATAAAATATAATTAACACATTGGTGGCCGTTGACGTAATTTTACATCTTTTCAATTCAACCTACTGTAGCCGTTGACGTAAAAATACGTCATTCAATTTTCTTTATCAAGGAGCCGGCGACGTAATATTACGTCATTTGATTTTTGTTCTCGAGTAGCCGTTGACGTACTATTACGTTTTTTTCATTTTTTTTCTCAAATTTGACATCCAAAAAAAAATGAAAATTTTTTCTCATGGAGCAAACTCAGCCAAATTTTGTATACATAATCTGTGGGCCTCTAGAGAGCTAGAAACGCAAAAACCAACCACCCAAAATGGGGGGAGGTGGTCAACAAATTAAAATTCTTGCCCATGCAGCAAATTAAACCAAATTTTGTATACATATTTTGTGGGCCTCTAGAGAGCTAGGAATGTAAAAACCAACCATCCAAAGTGGGGGCGGGGGAGTCAAAAAAATTAAAATTCTTGCCCATGAAGCAAATTAAACCAAATTTTGTATGCATATATGATGGGCCTCTAAAGAGCTAGGAATGGAAAAACCAACCATCCAAAATTGGGGGGGGGGTCCAAAAATTAAAATTCTTGCCCATGCAGCAAATTAAACCGAAATTCGCAGTAGAGTTAATAGTTTATGAGTTATTTGACAATTTCTATTAGTCCCCCTCCCAAACCCCTTTTGGGGTCAAAATATCAAAACGTTATATATACTGGTATTAAATTAGAAGACATATGATCCAGATATCAAATTTCATAATAATCCCTTCAGCCGTTTTTACCTGAATCGTGTGCAGAATTTACGGTGAACCCACGGAAACATACAGACATACAGACATGAATTTTATTGAGGGTGTTTTAGTTCATAACTATGCTTGAAACGTTTCCAACCAAAATTTCGCATGATTTGGACCAATGTACAGACAAAACCCCAATTATATATATACAGGTATAGATTTAGTATTTAAAAATCGCAAATTTTAAACACTTCAATCTTACAGCCTTTGATTCGTTGTTGAGCGTGTGTGACGTTTTGTGGCGCTTGGTAAAATGAATGTCATGAACTATTCGTACTCAAAATTATTTATTATAAAAAAAATGTAAAAAAAAGCTTTTTTATTTATATTTTCTCATGGAGCACTTGCTACCTTTCTGCGAGGCACTATTGCTCCGCGGAGCACAGTTTGGGAAACCCTGCCTTAGAACGTACAAAAATATTGTTTTAAAAAGCAAAAATGGCAAAATTAGCATGTCTAAATTTAATTATAATACATAAAGAAATCCCTACTTGAATAAAATATACTGGCCTTCAGCAGTAGGTCTAATGAAAAACTGAGCGGCTATATTGGAAAGAACTAGGCTATAAATATACGGAAAATAACATATGTATTATTGATATGGCAACGGCCAGCAAGATGTTAAGAATTTATTTATTTATTATTTGTTCGTTTTAAATAAATAATTATAATTAATTATGTGTAATTTAAATAAAAATTCAAACTTTATTCAAATTAATCACAAAAATAAAAGCTTTAACAGCTTCATTAATAATGAGTGTGCACAATATTTGCAATATATTCAAGCGCCCCTGGACGTTAGACAACTAATATAGCATCTGAGCCGACCTTAAGGCTATCCTGACTTTTGTAGGCGCTAGCGATAATGAAAATTAGAATTTGTTCAATCATTATTGTATAAGAAAAAATATCCTGTATGATAAAATAAAAATATAGGATTACTATAATTCACCAGTCTTAATATGTAGAGAGCGTAAAATAAGTCTTACGACCTTTTTTTTTCAATTTTAGGACTTTTTATGTTTTTTATAACTTAGTACTAATAAATAAATTTATACATATGTATATTAAAATAAATTATTCAAATTATATTTATTTTTTAATTTAGTTCAATATTATTATGTTATAATTTCAAAGTAGGAATTTTAACATAGATATATAATCATATTTGTAATGAGCTATTTGTGAGTTTTAAAATAATTAATTTAATGAATTAATCAATTAAAATTGATAAAAAAACTTATGTTTATTTGTTAATTAAAAGAATATTTTTTAAATTTTTATAAAAAATTATTCTTCTTTAAGTGCCATATCAGATCTCCCTGACGTTTCGACCTCTCTCCACATATACCTGTGTTAAGTGTGTTTAGCTGTTTTTACACAGATATACGGGACCTATTTTTTAACGCCGGTTCCGAAAGGCTAGTTTGGCTAGACAATTATACTCTTGGTAGTTTGCCATTGCTTTCCAAGAGGAGGCCGCTGCAAGTATCTGATGAGACTCAGTCCTGAACCAGCGTACTGCCCGACACTCTAATCACTGACCCACTGTCGCCTTAAGAAATCACTGTTTGATGCAATTAAATATAAACTATATAATTATATATACGTATATAATTTTATTAGCTAGGCTAACGTTTCGAATGCTGTGCCTTGATATGAAGTCTATTTTTTCCATTCTGATTTATAAGTAGGTATATGTTTATTTGTATCAAGCGGAGGACACTCTCATTGATTTCTTTTTAAAAATCAACTACTCTATACTAAAATTTTTTGAACAATTATTTCGGATAAGATCATCTTAAAATGAAAATATTTTTTTTTTAACTAGAGATCAGTTCTCCTTTGTGGAGAGCAAAGGATATATATTTATAAACATGGCGACACCAGAACGAACTTTCTACGACTTTTTTGTTTTTGAGCTATCGTGAGTATCGCATTACATGAGACACTCCTACATACAAACAAATAGATAGAACAAAAATAATGGCTAAAAATGTATTTTTCACCATGTTTCAGACATTTTTATACCCAATGAGAATTTTGTTTTAATTAATTACTCAGGCGAGCCTGCCTGCTCGGAGTAATTAAATAATCCAGGTGAAATTTCAATATAATATGTAATAGATGGAAACAAACTTAAATTTGTAGGAATGCTAGAGACACGACGACGACGACGCCTTGAGCCTTCTTCTCTGGATAATACAATGGTTTATTTCCCTGGAAAATAATTAGCTAAATATTAGTAACGAGTAAAGAGAAAATGCACATTTTATTATTTTAATTCTTGGTTGTATTATTAAGTAAAATATAATTCTTCATAAAAACAATAGAAAAGCGTTTAATAAAAATTCAAAACGTTTCGGAAGAAATTCTCTTTTTATCCAATGAAAATTTGAAAAATATCACACTAGTCGACAAAAATTTGTTGCCGTAAATCTAACAATGGATTCCAGTAGAGTTTTATGCGCAAATTATGATGAACTATCCCGATTTTTTATAACATGTCAGAATTTTGAGATATAATTTATCATTAAATTGAAAGTTTTTGCCGAGAGTAGCAGAATTTTTATATATTGAAGGAGACAATAAAAGAGTGTGTCTTCTGCTGGAATTATAAATTTTATTTATTATCAGACTATATTTCGAGATTTCTATAGTCTTTCGATCAGGGAATTACTTTATGAATGAGCCTTACATTTTCATGTGTTAAGGTTATACTATAACCTTAACACATGAAAAATGTAAAACTTTCATTCATAAATTAATTCCTGTGAATACATTGTAATAGACTGATGAAGAGGGCAAAGCCCTCGAAACTATAGTCTCGTTATAAATAAATAAAATTTATAATTCCAGCAGAAGACACACTCTTTTATTGTCTCCTTCAATATAATTTATCAGTCAAAACGGCAAAAAATCCACTTTTACCTATTTTCGAGTCCCATTAAATATTAATCAGGAATATTTGAAATCAAAATGACGTAATAGAAAACAGCTTCCACATTGATTTTCTCATTGCCATTTGTTTTTATCTCAAGTACTCGAGTTATAACTAAAAAAACTAAAGGTGGGGTGGATGTAGGGTGGAAGAGTGCAGGAGGTGGGGTGAAGTAGTGGGGTCCGGGATTAATATATAGATTTTATTGAAGGAGACAATAAAAGAGTGTGTCTTCTGCTGGAATTATAAATTTTATTTATTTATTTACTAGCTGCAAGGCCCGCCTTCGGCGGCCCTCTTGCTAGCCAGGGGCACGCCCCCTGGACCCCCAACCCACGAATCCCATCCTCACACTACACTGCCCCCCGACCCATCCAGCACCCCTACCCCGCACCATGAACCCGTGCCCAACCCCCGCCCCCATACCACAGAACCCAAACCTCACCATCCACTCCAACCCACCACACTCCCCGAAACCCACCCAGCACCCCAACCCCCGCCCCCACACCACCACTTCAACACTCTAACCTGCACCCCCCCCCACCTTGGACCCCCATCCCGTACCACCCGACCACGCCATTGGACCCTCACCTGAACCCCCAATCCACCAACCTTGCACCACCCCCGTGCACCCCCCCCCCCTTCCCCCTACTCCGCCATAATCCCTCACTCCACCGCCATTCCACTCCGCGCATCCCATGCCCTAACCCACCCCCACTCCACCCCCGCACCCAGTTTTTGCATTTCTAGCCTTCTAGTGACCCACAGATTATGTAAAGTGCTGTGAAAAATATGAAAACGCATAATGCAGTTATCCCAAAGATCTACGGCTTGCGGAAAGTCCATAAACCGGGATGCACACTTAGACCAGTGGTGAGTTGCATAGGATCACCAAGTTATAAACTAGCTAGTTTTTTACATCGAACGTTGTACCCGGTAGTGGAGACATACAGGTGGAATGTGAAAAATTCATTTGAGCTTAAAAAATTATTAGATGACATAAGTGTCCCAAATGATCACGTGCTTGTGTCATTGGATGTGATATCCTTATTTACTAACATCCCAAAAGATCTGGTGATTAGGATTATTAATGAAGAATGGGATCAAATGTCTGAATTAATGAATATATCCAAAATATCACTCATTGAAATAATAAGTTACTGTTTTGAGTCAAGCTACTTCACATTTCAGAATAGAATTTATTTTCAGATAAATGGAACTAGTATGGGTAACCCAGCAAGCCCAACTATAGCAAATTTAGTCATGAATTATGTAATAAAAAAGGCAATAGAATTTCTTGAATTTACTGAAAAAGAGGTCATGAAAGTTTTTAATAGTATAAATATAAAAATTCAATTTACAATGGAGATTGAAAAGGAGGGTGCTTTGCCATTCTTGGATGTAAAAGTTATAAAAATGGAAGAAAAACTAATAACAGATTGGTATATAAAACCAACGAGTGCTGGACGAGTTTTAAATTTTAAATCCAACCATCCCAGTTCACAGAAATTAGGAATGATAAGGGGGTTATTGCATCGTGCTATTTATCTCAGTGGAGAGATTTTTCATAAGGACAATTTGGAGAGAATCAGGTGCATATTAAAGAAAAATAATTACCCTGAGTTTTTCATAAGGAGGGCGTTTGATGTGTTTTTGGTGAATAATAGGGGTAGAATGGAGAATGGTAGTATTAACAGTCAAAGGCAAAATACAATTTTGAATAACGGAGGGAAAAATTTCTTTAAATTTCCTTTTATCCCAGAAATCTCACATAAAGTTGATAGATGTTTGGAGAAAACAAATTCGAAATTAGCTTTTTATAACATTTTAACTGTGGGTTCATTGTATAGTAGATTAAAAGATGGAACAGAGAAGGAAAAAAAGTCAGGCGTTGTATATAAGATACCCTGTTCATGTGGAAAAGCATATATAGGACAGACATCGCAATATTTAAAAAAAAGATTAACACAACATATATATGATTGTAAAGTGTCTAATATTTTAAAAAATGACAAAACCGCCCTAGCTACCCATCATTTTGATCTAAATCATCAAGTTTGATGATACATTAATATTAGATTTTGAACCAGTGTATTTTAAAAGAACAATAAGTGAAATGATTCACATTTCGTTAAATGATACAGTGAATTTTAGAACAGACACCCAGAATTTAAGTGGCATATATAGTTTTTTGCTAGACAGGTATAAGGATAAAAATAAAAAGTTAAAAAATAAATAATAATAAAAAAATTTCAAAAATAAATGCAATTAGATGTTGAAAATAAAAATAGATTTCTAATGGATATTTTTTTTTTTCATCTAATAATAACTTGACTGGTGTCGTTGACATATATTTTATTAATATATAAGTTTAATTTATTCGAAGTTGAGATTTTTGTATATAGGGATAAAAAGGAAAAATATTCTATTCTATTTTTTTGTAAGAAGTGATTACTGTTCTGTTCTGTATTGATAAGGTTGTTATTAAAAAGAGAAAAAAATTGTGTTTTTTGTGAATGTGCCAAATATCTTTTGAAAATTGTATTCTGATGGCCTTCAATGGTAACGAAGGTAAAAAGAAAATTTAAACGAATGTGTGACATGACTATTTGGTAGGTAAACTATTGATACATGTTTGTTTTTGGATTCTGACTGTACTTTTGTAAATTAATATCAAGAATGTTCTTATAATTATAGAAGCCCTGAAGAAGTCGGCAAAGTCGACGAAACGTTGGTGGATAAATAAAAAAGTCACACATAAAAAACTTGTCCTTATTTTCCCAATATAAACTTTCAAATTATATATTGTTTATAATCTTATAAAGAAATATTAGATCAAGTTTTGAGCGACTTAGTTGACAAGTAGTTGAATTCAGTGAAGTTTTCAGTCCTCTCTTTTGAATATAAATTCGTCTACGAATAACTAAGTGTACAATGTACAGGTAATATAGCCAAGCCAAGTGGGGTTGTTTGTTTTTCACCCAGTCATGGATCGATTCAAGGTCATGGTAATTCCCCCCAATAATTCCCACTGGTAGCCAGCCAGCATTGCAGGCAGACCTTCTCGATACACATATCTACTCTTATTAAACGAGCAAAAATTGTATATTTATTTGTTTATATATTTGTATCTTGGTTCTATTTTGAAAACGACTCTACCGATTTTGATGAAATTCACGAGTTAGGGGGTTTTTGGGGTGACAATTCGATCTGTCACGCTCTCATCTTGGAGAAAATTGTTTTTTTCGTAATCAAATTAATTATTCTCAGGTAGACAAATCCCATTCTTAGGGTTTGGTTTCCTTTTCGTGCTCAGGCAGACAATGGGTCGGGTAAATCCTTTATTCTCAAAGGCCTTGAAGAAGTATTGTGATTATGGTTTAAAACATATTTTGTTCAACCTAAACGTTAGAAATATTAATAAACGTTTTATAATTGTTTTTATAAAGAATTTTATTTATTTAATAGAATAAAAAATAATCAAGAATTTATTTAAAAATATATTTCGCATAAGCAGGTCTCAATTTTCTGAAAAAACAACACATTTTGATAGGTTTTATTTATTAACAATTGGATGAATAAAAATGAATCATATGGTTGAATCAAAACAGGTGCAGTAGGTGGGGTGTAGTGGTGGGGGATCCGGGGGTAGGGCGAGGTTTCGGGGGTGGGGTCAAGCGGGGTGGGTGTACAGTGGGTGAATACTATATATATTTGTATTTTTAATTTGAAAACAGCTCTCAAATAAAAATCGACCTTTTTATCAGAATTTTTAATTAAAAATAATATTAAAATAAAGGTTTAAACTGAAGGAAGAAGTTACCAAGCATCGCTCGGTGCCTCCAGGTACTACTTACTTATAGAGGAAGAAGGGAACCAAGCCAGGCAGCAATTATATACCCACCACATGCAGATATACTCACTATAACTTTGGAAACCAAAAACACATGCTCTTCAAAATCTATTCTGCTCTTTCAAAGTTAATTTACTGAAAATAAAAAAAATAAAAACATTTCATAAGGCGAAACGTTGTTTTTGATATCTGAAATTAATATTAGATAGTTCAAGTTACCAAGTCTAAAATTTTACTATAGAAATTTTTTTTAATTGATATATCAAAGGTAATTCATCCCCTCAGGGATTAAACCTGAGAACTAACATGCTTTCCGGACAGTCAGTTTACACCCTCAAGACAAAAAGTCGCTCTCTGAATCCGAATATGATAGCGAGTATACGCCAGCGGAATTGGTATAAATGAATATAACACACGTTTAGGAGATGTAATTTAATGTTTAATATAAATAGTTAATAAAGAGAATGTACACGTTGCAATATAAGGTTGTATTATGTCAGAACAAAGAAGTCATGGAAGTAATATTACAAAGATAAGACAGACAGACAGACTGACTCTTCTGTATGCCTTCGCCATCTCGCGGATTGCCGCATAAGTTCCATCAGAATATTTGATATAAGCAAAGAAATTGTTTATTCCATTCTTCTATAACGAAAATTATAAAAATTCAGCTTAAAATGAAAAAAAGTAAAAGTTTTTCATACAAGACCTTATATTTAAATATAAAACTAAAGATTTGAGCATCTTTTTTTGAAAATCTTATAGTCTAAGATCCCGACTTGGATCGACCTTCACCTATTGAGTTTCCTAATGAAATTACTATTTTAATAATATAATGTACCTATTAATAATAAACAAAACTTGATAGGGTCGACATCCAATTTCCCTGCATAGCTATTTTATCTAATTTATTAGGTTTATTTATTTTTATTTATTTATTTTTTAATTATCTACTACTCTATGAGTACAAAATACTAGTTCAAAGTTACCTGTTGATACCCTATCTACCTGGACTTATGCAGGGAAAAAGATGGCGACCCAACTTTGGCATTTTTTATACATATTTTACTCTCGATTGGAAATAGATTTAAATTTTTTAAGAAAATCACAAGAGGGTATTCATTAGAAACACAAATATTACACTTAAAGAAATAACCATAGATACAGGGTATCCCGTATCACAACGATAAACCGGGAACAGGAGATAGTCGTATATATATCTGTCCAGAATCCAAATTTTTTTTAATAAAAGTCTCATAGTTTTCGAGTTATAGGCATTTTTTTGAAAATGGTCAAAATCGCTACCCTGCCCGAAACAATGAGATGCTGTGGCTACAAATTTAAATATTTAATTTTTTTTTAATTTTTGTTAACCAATCCGGAATAATCCTGTTATTGACCAGAATTCAAAATAAAACAATAAGTACTATACTTTTAGAGAAAAAAAAAATATTTGTAGTATGCCTTCCACATATGGCATTAAACATTGTATGAGATCATTATTGTAAATTATTTGCCTTGTTTTTTGTCTTTAAAAACTATCCTTAGAATCAGTATGAATTATGTGCGGCCCAAAACAATTTATTTTCGTCAAATGTGGCCTAAGAATGCCAATAGGTTGGACACCCCTGCTTTAAATAATCGAATAAAAGTTTAATTTTCTTTTATTATGCATATGACATTTGTGACAGCGACTCAATTGCGTTAGTTACTATTTCTACCACGCTTTGCGTAAACACCGTATTTACCATTTGCCAATAGTAGGTAGAAAAGTTCACCGATCCCTGCCCTATAAATACCATTTCTACTTTACCATACAGGGTATGGTCAAGTATTGTAATCGTGCATGAAAAAAGTGGGTTTTTTCTTCTTTTTTTCGAAATATCTCAAAAACGGCTGAAACTATTTTGATTAAAAAAATTGAGCGAAAGCATGGCATTTCGCACTACAAAAAAGCCCTAATAAGTGAACATCGAAAAAATTATATTTTTTGAGATAATAATTGTTTTGTCAAAATGTCTGTTAGTTTGTCTGGTTGTTCGGTTTCTGTCCGTTAGTCTGTGCGTTACCAAATTTTTGTGGACGAGCTAGCTCAAAAACTAGTGTGAATATCGAAACCAAATTTCACACGTAGTTTTGGTCTATTGAGATTAAGAGCTGATTAGATTTTTGGGCATATCAACCCAAAATTAAAGGGGGTGGAGGGCGGGGGTTAAAAATTTAAAATCTTGGCCATTTGAGAAAACTCAAGCAAATTTTGTATACATAATCAGTGGGACCCCAGAAGTCTAAAAATGGAAAAACTAACCCCCCCTCCCCTACATGATTATAAATAATTTTATTAAATATTAAATATAAGTGAGGGGCCAGGTTGTATGGTAAATCCAAGTGGATGGCCACATCAGAACACGTCAGCTTATTCAGAATAATTCTATCTGTTTTCATTTTCGAATAAAATACCTTAGTGATTCACCTTGTAAAGTGGATCGATAAAGATTATTATTTTATTTCTCTTTTTTTTCCCTCTAGTTATTTGTTTTTTTAATATTTTTTTTGAACTTGCCTTTTCAAGAAGGCAACAACAAACAAGGAAGGGGGTTCAGGGGGGTGCAGGGGGGCGGTGCCTCTTCAAAACTAAACTCTGCAAGGCAGAAAACAAAATCCAAACGGGGTTTACTTGAGTGTCCGGCCTCTTTTGCTTTTACTTTCTCTCTCCCTGTCTGACTTCTCTAGAGGAATAGAGAAAGAGAGGCCCATTGAATAATTAAATCCCTCCTCTGTTTCACCCGTACCCTATTCCGTCCCCCTTTCTTCAATTTCTTCGCGTAGTCGCTGCCGCCGCGGCCCCCTTAGAGTTTAACTCTTGAAGTCCACTAAATTATTCAAAAGAATGGATTTTTTATAAAAGGAAAAGAAAAAGATAAAAAAAATTAATAATAATAATAAGTCAATGACATTTGTTATATTCGTCATTTATTTATTTTCTAATAAAATCTTGAAATATTTATTTATTATTCCTTTTGTTCAAAGTAATCAAAATAATAAGACATATCATAATTTAAAGTAACTATTTAGTAAGTCTAGAGAGCAGGGGTGTCCAACCCGCGGCCCAGCACTGGGATGTGTGCGGCCCGACATGAAATTATAAAGATATTTTAATGTACTCACTGGTAAACATATCTGATACAATTTGACTTGATAATTTTTGTTTTTCTAAAGTAAAAAGAAATTGAAAAATCTTCTCAAAAGTTTTCGAAAAATAAAAGGGCAATTTTAAAATTAGAATGTGAAAAAATATAACAAGATTTTCGAAAAATAGTGAGAATTTTGACTTCATTTTTACTTTTACCATACAGGGTATGGTCAAGTATTGTAATCGTGCACAAAAAAAGTGGGTTTTTTGCTTCTTTTTTTCGAAATATCTCAAAAACGGCTGAAACTATTTTGATTAAAAAAATTGAGCGAAACCATGGCATTTTGCTCTACAAAAAAGCCCTAATAAGTGAACATCGAAAAAATTATATTTTTCGAGATAATAATTGTTTTGTCAAAATGTCTGTTAGTCTGTAAGTTAGTCTGTGCGTTACCAAATTTTTGTGGACGAGCTAGCTCAAAAACTAGTGTGAATATCGAAACCAAATTTCACATGTAGTTTTTGGTCCATTGAGATTAAGAGCTGATTAGATTTTGGTGCATATCGACCCAAAATTAAGGGGGTGGAGTGGGGGTTAAAAATTAAAAATCTAGGCCATTTGAACAAACTCAACCAAATTTTGTATACATAATCAGTGGGACCCCAGAAGTCTAAAAATGCAAAAACTAACCGCTCCAAAATAAAGGGCGGGGTTGGGAGGATGCAAAAAATGAAAATCTTGGCACTTGGACCAAACTCAACAAAATTTTGTATACATAATCAGTAGGATCCCAGGAGTCTAAAAATGCAAAATCTAACCCCCTCCCCACATGATTTATAAATAATTTTATTAAATATTAAAAATAAGAGAGGGGCCAGGTTGTATGGTAAAGTCAAGTGGATGTCCACATCAGAACGTGCCAATTTATTATTAGATATAAATATTTTACCTTCAAACTTTCTCATTGAACATGCATGAAACTGCAATCAGACATTCAACTGAAAAATAAATTTAATAATCTCTCTTTACTAGAATTTTATAAAAATTATCTACTTAGAAAAAAATATTCCTAGTTTCACAGAATGTATTCATTTTTTCAAAATATGAATTTATATATACGTGAAAATGAAGAAGCTATTTTCAAGAATTATATTCACTAAAAGGAAAATTTTAAGCTCACCTATCAGGTAAAAATATAAGGGGCCTTCCATAAATTAAGTCACACGGTAAGGACGGGAGGGGGCATCTCAGATTTATGACAAAATGTGACAGGAGCCCCTAGGGATCTTAAAAATTATAATGTCACAAGTCAATTACAAAATTTAAAAAATATCAAATATACAATTATTAAATAATAGGGTATAAAAGTGATAGTGTGACGTCACAATACAGCGGAGGCTCGATGAAAATGTTACAGAATGGAACACAGGGAAAATTTTGTTGTCTAAAAATTCGTGTGACGTAATTTATGGACGGCCCTTAATGAAGTTTCGATAATTTAAAAATTTGAAGTGCTAAATGATTAAAAATTAAAGTCCTTGAGTACAAGAACTCAAAAATTATTTCTTATGACATTTTTTCTTCTTTGTCATGGTCATCATCATTGAGTATACAGTCCTAAGACTGGTTTGATGCAAAAATCTGTCTCCACTCGACTCTGTCCCCGCCAGCTGTTTGACCTCTCTAACTGTCTGGCATCCCATATCCCCAATTATTTGGTTGAAATATTCTAATCTGGGTCTTCCCCTTCCCCTTTTCTTTCCCACCTCCCCTCCAAGATATCCCTAAGCAATCCCCCATGTCTCAGTGTGTGCCCCATCATCTGACCTCTTCTCTTCTTCAGACTCTTCCACAAGGTTCTTCTTTCTCCGATTCTTCCAAGAACTTTTTCATTTGTAATTTTATCCATCCATTTGATATTCATCATTCTTCTGTAGCACCACATTTCGAAAGCCTCTAATCTCTTTCTCTCCGCTTTTCTAATTGTCCAGGTTTCACACCCGTACATGGCTATGCTCCATACATGTCTTCAATAGCAACTTCCTGTTTTCTAAGCTGATTGAGGAGGAGAATAGTAGATTTTCGTTTTGAATTAAACCCCATTTTTGCTTGGGCAATTCTTGATTTAATTTCGTTTTCGCTCCTCCCATCCCATGTTATTTTACTTCCTAGGTAGCGGAATTCCTTAACTCCTTCTAGGTTTTCTTGGTTAATTTTGATGCATTCCTGTCTCGTTTGTTCTTTTTTGTACATACTAGGACCTTGGTTTTATTCTTGTTTATTTTCATTTTGATTTCTTCTATTAGGATTTGGTTAATTCCATTCAGGGCGTCCTCTAATTCTTTTTTATTGCTTCCTAGAAGGGCAATGTCATCGGCAAATCTTAACATAGCGATCTTTTGGCCTTGGATTTCGATACCTTGATCAATTTTGTCTTTGAATTCTTGTCATGGTAGATATCATTATTCTACATTATTTGATTAACAAATATCAATTTAATTAGTATATTTTATATGCGGCCCGAGGTTGTTTTTTCTTCAAATGCGAGCCGTGTAAGCCAAAAGGTTGGACATCCCTGGTCTAGAACAGAATTCTTCAATCTGTGTTTTCCCCGGAACCGAATTAGGTTTCCGCGAATCAATCCTAAAATTCGAACTTTAACCCGGGTTCACAACTAGAGAGATATTTTTGTATGAATAAATGCAAAATTATATTTTATTTAAAGTTTTTATAACAAAGGCAAGGACGCACCTTGCTCAAAACATGTAATATCTAATACTTCAGCCCCCCGCCCAAAAAAAAATCAAATCTGGGCGTACTAGTGAACGAAGGGTTCCATAAAAATTCTCAAAGGCTGAAGAACACTAGTCTAGAGTAATATTCATAAGAAGAAATTAATGAGGGTTTTCTCTGTTTGTTATGCAAATAAACATATACATTATACTATATATATTTATCTAGATTAATTTGCCGCAACGCTGACGTAATGCTTCCTTCTTTTAAATATTTGGAGTCTTATATCGATTATCGATCCCAAATTTTAGAAAAATGATATAATTTAATTCTCCTCCTCACACGATCCCACTTATTTATGTAAATCTACATATTTCCACACAAAACATATCATAATGCTGTAGATTATAGAAAAAAAATACTACCAGATTCATATCTAGAGCCTCATTTCTGTACCTGTGTCAGGACGAAAATGAGGTGAAACTTTTAAGAGACTATGTATTTTCGGGAGTTTACAGGTATACATTTGGAGTGTGGTTTTTTAAGAGGAATAAAATTTTTGGACCGACAGGGCACCAGCCCGGAGGGCCGAGCTTCGAGGGCGTGCCGAAGGCACGCACGAAAGCTCATACATAAATAATAGTGTCATTCTGACCGATTATTTTCCCTTTTTGGAGTCTGGCATGAAAATGAGTTAGTATTTCACTTTTTTAAGAAATATCTCGAAATTTTAAGAGAATAAAAGCTCTTCTGACATATTTATTTATTTAATTTTCTATAGCAAAATACATAACAAATTGATTACATATAAACACAAACATTATAATATTCATCATAATGAAAAACATAGAGATATATATAGCAGTGGCGTGCGGTCCATGGATAATGTGGATGCGGCGCATCCCTAACATTTCAAACATTTAAAGTATTTTCATAGGTTCATTCATTAAGGTAGTCTTCAAAATTTCAGGAAAGTATCTTTAAATTTTCAAATTATTATCCGTTATTTCAAATATTTCTATAAAAAACATTTTTCTCGAAATGAAATAAAATCGCTGCATAGTTTAAAGGGGAAATTAAAATGAATGATTTTTCCAAAAAGGGCGCCGATATAAGGTTTGAAGTCTCTGCCTGGTATATTTTATATTTCAAGGAAGTCAAAGACAAGCCCAGACGAGTTTTAGTCGAATAAAAATTATTCTCGCTGAGAAACTATTAAAATAGAAATACTACAAAAAAAGGAATAAATAAAGATGATTCGGGAATCTCTGGAGTAATCCATTTCTAACAACTCTCAATATATAAGATCGGAAATTACCAAGAGCGTATAGGCAAGTCCTAGCTTGCTTATAGCAATAGAATTAGGAGAAATTTAAGATTTTCTTATTGGACAGGCTGATTCATTGTTTAAGATGGTCCATTTCCATCTCAGGGAATGTATTAGAGTTTAATTCACAAGATTTAATTTCTGACTCCTACCCTCACTCATACAAAACAGTATCCGTTTGGGGCCAAGGTCCCAAAATATATTTACCATGCACCCGTGTCCAACTCCCACACACACACCACCACCCCAATGTATAAACAAAACCTTAATTTTATATATATAGATAATTTCATTTAAATTGGTAACCATGACGACTGTTTTTGTTGGGCCCTAAGGGCCAGTTTCATAAAAATAGGATGACCCTATGCTAGGGAACATCCTGGGGTTACCTCTCGAAATGTGTTTCATAAAAAAAAACATAGGGTGATCTCAAACTTAAACCCCCTATATTTAACTCTCCGAAATTGATGGGTTAACCTTTATCCTGGGGATAACCCTGTGTTTATTTACACTAGAAAAACATTTTATAGGTTAGAGTTTCAAATCAAAAGAATTCAAAACAAATCGTTATATTATTTATTTTTATAATATTATTATTTTTTTATATAATATTAAATATAGTCAAATATACCTATATACATGTATATAGAATTTTAATTTATGTTAACACGGAACTAGAATAAAACAAAAGAATTCATTATATAGGTATATTTTTAAAAGTAAATATCTAATAAATTAAATTAAAAAAAAATTCAAACTAAAATCGAAGAAAGCAGATATTTCTAATAAAATAGCTAAATTTTTATATTTATTTCGTAGAATAAAATTAGATTGGAAACGATTGGAGTCAGCATTAAATTCTGATGCCAAATCATCCCATATTTTTACTTAATTTTTTCTTTAAATTAGCATCAGAATCTGAACACTAAGATTCCAACACATTTTTATATTTATTAACGAGAAAATCAAGATGTTTCTCCTCTTCTATTGTGAACTTGGGAGTTCTTTTACGCTTAATTGAAGATTAGCTAACTCCATACTATTTTGTTTTATGAAATTCATATTGTTTGGAACTCCAGGGTAACTCTAAACCTAGAGTTGAGTAAGCCGAGGATTATTTTTTTTATGAAACTGGACCTTAGTAATATAGGATGCGAGAATTTTTTTTTATGAGAATGATGAGAGAAGGAGTTACACCAAAAAGGTACAACCCCTAAAGGCCTGTGTTGGCCCCTCCATCGTGAAAAGAAGAAGAAAGAATTTTATGGGCGGAGTAGGGGTCGAAGGTATCTCTGGATACGGGTCTTAAATAGCTGACGGTTATAAGTCGCAGGAAAGATGGTGGCAGGAAGCGAGTTCCAGTCTCTGGAGGTCATAGGGATAAGAGAGTTGGCGAAAGCGCTTGTTCGACTTTTATACAATTTGACAGCGAAGGGGTGCTGAGCGTTCGAAAACCGCGTGTTTCTCGTAAAGAGGGCTTTAGGAGAGGATAATTGATTTCAGTTCGACTGAACAGACACCGTGATAGTATTTGTAGTACAGGGAAAGGGCAGAAACGGTTCTTCGGTGAGCCAGGAGTCTGAGTGAGTTTGTTAGAGCAGGGTCTCCTATTAGTTTAATTGCTTCTGAATTGCATCCAGTGTAGCAAGAGAATGCTTGGAGGCACCCCTCCACAGATGAGAACCATATTCGAGACAGGGACGAATTTGAGCCTTATACAGTATAAGAAGTTGACTGGGAGTATAACAGCTTCTAGACCTAAATAGGAGACCAAGCTGGCGCGCTGCAGCTTTAGCAGTGGTTGAGATATGGTCATTCCATGAAAGGAGAGCTACGCCTAGCATTGAAATTTTATCCCTGAATCCTAGTGAGTTTGAGTCGAATGATATGTTTGGGAGGTTTTTTAGATAGAACCTGTGAAAGTGTTTAGACCTCGAATATTTAATTGAATTTTACTAAATATCATCAAATAAGGATATTTATATAAGTAAAAGTAAAAAATTTCCTTAGTTTTTGTTATAAAATTTCAAATGCAGAGTATAATCAATAAAAAAAACAACTTGGGAATTGTTCATAAAAAACCCGTGAAAAGTGATAAAATAGTGATAGGCAGAATATAGGAAGAGAGCCGGGGCGAATTGACGCCCGAGCTCTCTCTTTCCCTCTTGTACACTTTGATCTCCCCTTCGTTTCTCCTTGTCTTAATCCAATTGGTCTCGTAGTTTGTGCGTCCAACTCTCATGCATTGTTTAGTAGAATGACAAACCAATCGATTTTATCAGCTTGGCCTCAATAAACCTTCGTGCACCATCCTAAAAAAAAAAAAGGTTAAAGCGAAGAACGGGAAGAAATTCAATTGAATGAATTTTAGGAAGAAAAAAAATTACATTTTTTTTATTAAGTTAGTTCTTTCACAAATGCAAAAATTCAAGAAGTCTTTGAAACTTGGAATATAAGTCATTAAAAGCACACACACATACATATATATACAATTATTTTAAATATAAATCCAAAATATATAATGAACACATAAAGAATATATAAAATATCCATATATATATATGTATATACATAACATCCCGTGTCTCAAATAAAAAAGTCATGTTTATAAGAAATTATATAAAAAAAGATTATTTATCTGGAATCTTGATAAAACCAAGTGTCCAATAAGAAAAAGTATAAAACAAAATATACAAAAATTACATATAAGAACATCAAAATTATAGTTATATATAAATTGTCTATTTATTTAATATAAAAGTCATGTTTATAGGAGATATAAAATTGAGATTATTTATAGAAACTGCAACTTCCTGATGTTGTTCATTTTGGTGTTAAGTATGTCGATGTTCTGTTGTTCCAATAGATTGCCATTTCTGTGTAGTCTAATTAGGGGAGAATGATATAAGTAGTTGTTACTTGCAAAGTTAATATGGAAGAGTTGATGGCTTCTGGTATGTACGGAAGGAACATGAAAGTTGATTCTGCTGATCAGGTCAGGGGAACTTATATAATTATTCAGAATTTTAAACAAAAGAAGCAGGTCATTGATATCTCTTCTAGCCTCAAGTGTTGATAGATTTAATTGATTTAAAATAGTACTGTAATTGATTTCATCAAATGAAAAGCCAAGTTTGTAGTTTATGTATCTAAGAAATTTCTTTTGTATAGATTCTAAGGTATTTTTGTGTGTATTATAATGCGGGGACCAGATGGGAGAAAGATATTCTAAGACTGATCTAACCATGGAACAATAAAGAGTTTTGACTGTATATATATTGAATGATTTAGAGTTTCTAATTATGAATCCCAGGCTTCTAAGTGCACTGGATGATATGGCATTTATATGTGAATTGAATTTTAGCCCAGTATCAAAGATCACTCCTAAATCCTTGATTTCATTAACTGATATTATGGGTTGATGATCAAAACAATATTCCACAGCAATGGGTGAAGTGCAACGAGAGAATGTCATCGATTTGCACTTCGAGATATTTAGATTTAATCGATTCAATTTGGTCCAGGAATATAAATCGTCTAAGCTACTTTGTAAGATTTCTACATCTTTGGAACAAGTTACCACTTTATATATCTTTAAATCATCTGCAAATATTTGAAAATAGACGTTTTCAAAAATGTCAGCGATGTCATTTATGAATAATATAAACAGAAGCGGACCGAGATGAGATCCCTGGGGGACCCCGGAGGAGGCAGTAAATGAATAAGAGTAACTAAATTTGACTTTTACAGACAAGCTTCTATCACTTAGGTAACTTTGAAACCAATCAAGCATCTGGCCGAAAACACCAAGTGCTTTTAGTTTAGAAATTAATAAGGCAATGGAGACTTAATAATACACATACTATTAAAATTTGAAGACGATTTACGACACCAAACATGAAATAATTGCAATTAAATGTGATATTTTTAACAAAACAAAACATTTTTGGGCGATTATTTTTAGTGGAGGGGGTATAAGTTCAATGGCTTGGAAACGATCCATTCATAAAGTCGATATTGTAGTGTGAGAAGTACAGTCACGTTAAAAAATCATTACCTAAAATTTTAGCACCATTCATATGAATAGGCAAAAACTTTTTGTGTGGATTGTCGCGAAAGAACCTCCTTAATTACAATGGTAAATATTTTTGTGAATTTTTGGTTGTCAATTTTTGTTTATACCTATATTTCAATTAACTCGAACATGGAATAGAACTTTTTAAGATATGATAAGATTACAAAGAAATTTGAAATTTATTACAATATACCCACAAATCGTATGTTTCCTACATTTGATTCAATCGCGAATCAAGTGGTTTATGTCAAATATTAAGTTAAAATAATATCTGAACTTATATATTTCTAACTTGAAATAATGATGTTAAATAAAGTTATAATTTTTCACATTAATAAATGAAAGAATAATTGACATATTAACGAGAATTGTTTTATAAGAATTTTGCTGGCTTGGTGTGTACTGGATATATTAATTTTTTATTGTTAAGGATAAATAAATTGAATTTGCTTCTTTCCAGTAATTTATTTTGTTTTTTCAAATGGTTATTCCAAGTATTTCGAGAGCGTTCTCAGCATCTCTTCTCATTGAAACTCTGGGACCTCATAATAGTCAAGTCAGTGAGTTATTATAATTACAGGTGTCAAAAAACACACCTGTAATTATAATAACTCACTGACTTGCCTATTGTGTGGTCCCACAGTTTCCAATGAGGAAGAGATGCTGAGAACGCTCTCGAAATATTTGGAATAACCATTTGAAAAACAAAATAAATTACTGGAAAGAAGCAAATTCAATTTATTTATCCTTAACAATAGAGAATTGTTTTGATTGCGCTTTTTGAAATATATATATAGTATATCGCGAGACTACTGCGGTTGAAGCTATTGGAGTCTGCGGAGTCTTAAGTCTGGACCAGGAGAGAATGAAAAAGATATGATCCATTTAGCTACAATCCAACGTCATTTTGCGTATAGCCCGCATGATACTCGAATGGATCACCAAATGAATTTGAAATCTAATATGTTATATATTCAATCTCCCAGTCCAGAGCCCAAGATCTATTAGCACGTATGTTAGTTGCTTGCCATAAAAAAGCGCGACCAAAACAATTTTCGTTAATTTGTCAATTATTCTTTAATATATTAATGAGAAAAATTATAAATTTATATACCTACAAATATTTACGATTTGAAAATCATAATTTTTTATTTACCAAAAGAGAAGTTTCAGCTGAAAGTACCAATGTAGGTTAGACATTCTATTTGGTAAGAACAAAAGGAAGGCTAAAATAAAAAAAATTGTATAAAAAATTAAAGGTAGGGGGGGACTTTTTGTATAACTTTGCCATTTTTGGAAGGGTTCAAAAATTTATTTTTTAGGAGAGATATAAAAATAAAAATTATATTCGAGCTCTCTACATAATATATTATTAGAATATATTAAAATATCTTGAAAATTAAAACTTTATTTTCTTAAAAAAATCTGAAAATAATAGGTAAGGTGGGACCCTTTGTATCAACTTCGCCATTTTTTGAGTGCGTTAAAAATTTAATTTTTAGGAGAGATTTAAAAATAAATATTATATTCGAGCTCTCTACATAATATTATTGGAATATTACTATTACTATTACAATTACTATTAGAATATAGTAAAATATCTTCAAAACTAAAACTTTATTTTTTTAAAAAAATCTGAAAATGAGAGGTAAGTTGTACCTATGTTTAATCAAGATTATGTTCTTATTTAATTTCTTAATGTACCAATTTCTTTTAATAAAAAAAATACTACTAAATATTTAGCTTTGTGGATTCTCTCCCCCCCCCCCCGCCCCAAGAAAATTTTCTGGCTATGCCAGTGGTGTGTTCCGATACCCAAGAAACTCAAATAAAAGTCTTAAAAAGTTAGTTCTAGTGCTAAAATGTTTATATTCTCAATGGGGATTAGATTTTGGCCTCTCTAGCTTTTAAACTTGTGTAATAAAAAAATGCAAAAAATTTCATTTTTCTTCTTCTTCTTTTTATTCTTCTATATAGGTGTGAACACCTGTTCTCCAACATATTATAATCAGTCATCAGGGTCATAACTCTCTTTCCATCGTTTTTTTGGTCTTCCACGGCTTCTGACCCCTTCGTGACGGTTTTTTGCCAATATTTTCGGGAGACGGTCGTCTTGCATTCTATCTACATGGGCAGCCCAGCATCTTCTTCTTACATGAACCCAATCGACTATGTCCTGAAGACCGCTTATTTTCCTAAGGTGTTCGCTCCGGATTTTGTCATGTAGGGTCTTCGAATGGATGGCTCTTACAACTCTCATCTCAGTTGTCCGGAGAAGCTGCTTTGTAACGGTTGTGTCTCGCTCCTGGACTCAGCCCCATATGTTATTATCGGGCGAACACATTTCATTTTTGAATGTTTTTATTGAAGTTTCAAGTCGTTGTGTTGATATAGTCATAAACAAAGAAACAAAGGTCAATTTCAAATCTTATTTAATTAATTAGCATTATTAATTTAAATCGCACTATTTTCATATAAGGCGAAACTAGTTGAATTAATCCAAAAAAAAATTTCCTTATTGTGTCAAAAACATTTACGTGTAGAAAAATCATTTTCAACTAGGATTTTTTCCCTGCCAATGTGTCTAGATTTAAATACTAATAGTAAGTCATAGAAAGATATTTTTACACTGAAAAAACAATTTCTTTATACATAGTAAATATATTGATAGAGTTGAGCATTTTTAATGAGCTCTTATATATTCCAAAGATATTTGATAAATAATCAAGATATATTGAAAACATTCCAAATTTGATTAATTTTTTAGGTATTTAATCCAAATATTTTTCCAGCAGAAGAAACTAATATTGTCTCATCTAATTTATAAAAATTCTGCTTCTTTCGGCAAAAATAACCTTTCAATTTAATTTTTTTATATAATCAATGTAATAATAACAAATAAACAACTTAAAAGAATAATTTATATAAATAATTTAATAAAATAATAACGTACCTCGTCATTCATTATTCTAAATTAAATAACAATAATATATTCAAGTTTAAAACAGAGTATTTAAAAAATCGGTGTTTCGAAATTCAAAATGGTGCGAAGCTTAACTAAGGGGTGCCCCAAAGTGACCATGCTCAATGAGCATGTTCACTTGGTGCACGCCACAAGAAGGCCCAGTAGTGCCACAACTATCTCAAAACGAATAGGGCTGGGGCACACCAAGTCGGCTGGTATTCCTAAACCAAGGAGCTAAGGAGGAACAGCTAGGCTAGAAAAGCAGGAGTGGGGGTGTCTCCAGTCAGGACAGGCATTTCCCCTCCAGCCGCCAGTCGCAAGATGGCGGCTGGAGGGGCTGGTGACGTCATGTGGAGACACTTTCTCGAGCTAGCCTTCCCTCCCTACCTCCCTGGGACAGGCATTTCCCCTCCAGCCGCCATCTTGCGATGGGCGGCTGGTGACGTCATGTGGAGTCACTTTCTCGAGCTAGCCTTCCTCCCTACCTCCCTGTCCTAAACGAATATGGTTTAGTGACTTGAGGCTAACATAAGGGCGCCCAAAGCACTCAAAACGAATAAAAGCTATTATATATAGCTATGTATTTAATAAATAGAATTCATTGAATATATTGCGGCGCGGCCAATTTGAAATATGTATAATTGAATTAAGCTGAAAGAAAGACAAGAATTAATTTTAAACCCAGAAACATTAAATATATTAACTAATTATTCCTTTGTCCTCCCCGCCCCCCAACTCTTCAAATTATAATTAGATATTCAATTCTCTTTTCTCCGGGCAATTATCGTTGCAATTGTCTTCCTAAAAAAATACTTGCTTGGTGAAAGTTATCACTTCTGTCGTGCGTTCCGAGACGCAGATATTTGTTTTAATTTTATGTTTTTATTTCAGATCCTATACGATTATTTTTTTATTATTATTTTCCTATTTTTTTTTTTTATAATGTTTATCAATATGAACGAATGTGGGCAAATTGGTGTACGAGTAAACAAATATACACATAATATGTGGACCATTAGAAAGATAGAAATGCAAAAACTGTGTCGGGGGGTGGATGTGGGAGGTGCAGGAGGTGGGGTGCAGTTGTGGGGGAACCGGGGGCGAGGGGCGCAGTTGGGGTGGGGTAGGGAGGAGGGGTTCAGTGGTGGGGGCAAGGTGTGTGGCTTGGGGGGGGGGGTCAGGGGTTACCGTGCATCGCTCGGTGGCTCCAGGTACTTTTAATTATTAGTAAAAAAATATCTTTGGATTAAATAAGAGCTCATTAAAAATGATCATCTCTATCAATATATTTACTATAAAGAAATTGTTTTTTCAGTGTACTTACAGAAATAAATAATTTATTAGATATTTTTAATCCCCCATTTTTAAACAAAACCTGCCTCCCGGGCGAATCAAAAGCTGACGCATCGATGACGCTCATACCAATAATTCATTGAAATAGCTAGTTATAAGATAGGAATAGAATTTCGGATAGGGTAAGATCGTTGGTTATTAATGTATGTATTGTCCTGTGTATTCTCCAAATGTTATGTTCCCATAATGTTTAAATAATTGTATGAAAGTAGTCAGTCTCTTCTTTAAAGAGAAGGCGACCGTTTCGGATAATAATACTGCATTGGCCAAGGCTATTCATCTAATTATTATTATTATTATTATTTATTTACAGAAATTGACATCGCTCCTTGAATCAATCCTTGAACTTTTGAACTTTACCTCGCTTTTATTTTAAATATTTATAATAGATTCAATAATATTCAATTTAATATTATACTATTTTAAAATTATTCCTGGGAATCAATAAAATATAGAAAAAAAATTATACTTTTTTGAACTCAAATTTTAGAGCTCAAATTCTAACCGCAGTTCTCTGCATTAACAATAAACACATTTTCTATTACACTGAAAAAACGATATATTTATAGTTAAGAAATTATATTTTGATATGAATAGATGCTGAAGTTTATTATGGCGAAATCGATCTCTGTTCAATAGGAATAAATGATTTATACGTATTTTGAGTATTCTCATATTTTTTAGCAACTCTAGATATATTAATAGTTAAGATGCCGCTATTTGAACCAAGCACCAATAAGTAAATTATGATAATATTGTTATTTAAGTAAAATAGTGGAATAGTAATATTTAAAAGTTGGGTATTTAAATGAAATAATACATAATTGCAAAGAAACATATATTTTTTTAATATGTATTCTTTGAGCCGGTAATGAAGCCAGCCTTACAGTGAGCCAATTGGAGCCTTGAAATCAAGCGTTAAGCATTGATTTTCATAAAATTTTTAGATTTTGTACCCGGATACAAGGAGCCAACAAGAGTGTAATTTCTTCCCGCTAAATCAATTTTCATTGACTTCTAGTGAACAAAAATTTTGTCGATCTCAAAAAGTAGAAATCAGTAAGCAGAAGTAGAATCGACTTTCATTTCACGATTCATCGTTTCTTTTCATTTAGATTTTTAAACAAAGATAAGAGTAAATAAATAATTATATTTAATATTGATTTACTATGAGTTAAGGATACTAGGTCACTTATTTCACATTAAAATTAAAAAATTAAAAGATATAAAAAAATGTTCTCCTTTTTTCAATATATATATATTTCGGGCTATCAACCCATCTTCAGGAAGTACAGAAAGTAACTATTTTTAAACAATTTCTCCTACACGAGTTTTCGAATAGATAAATGAATATATTTTTTTAATATGTATTCTCTGAGTGTGGTAATGTAGCCAGTCTTACAGTGAGCCAATTGGAGCCTTGAAATCAAACCTAGGCCCGTCTATCAAACATACCCAAATTTTGTATACATAATTTAATACTTTTCAATACCTACTTGATATGCTTCCTTCTATAATCTATTCAAAATTTATTTTTTTCATCTAAGATATTAATATCTTATAATATATAATTATTTATAAAAACAACGGTGGCCCTCTTGCTATCCAGGAGGCTGCGCCTCCTGAACCCCACTCTCACACCCACACTCCATCCCGCACCCAGTTTTTGCATTTCTTGCCTTCTATTGGCCCACATATTATGTCTACAAAATTTGGTTGACTTTGGTCCAAGAGCAAGAATTTTCATTTTTTTGACTCCCCCATTTCAAGTGTTTTGGGGGGAATTTTTTTAAACAAACGTTGTCAGAAATCACAACCCCCTACAACGTGCTCATTACAAAATTTCCCTAGAGTTAATAGTTACGAGTTATTTGATAATTTCCATTTGTGCGCCCCCCAAACCCTCTTTTGAGGTCAAAATATCGTTATTTAAACGTAAGTTAGAAGATATTTGATCCAAATATGAAATTTCATATTAATCCCTTAGCCGTTTTTTGGCTTGATTTGGACCAATGTACAGACAAAACCTTAATTTTATAATCATATGTTTCCTATATTTGATTCAATCGCGAATCGAATGGAGGTGATTTTATGCCAAATATTAAGTGAAAATAATATCTGTACTTATATATTTCTAACTTGAAATAATGAAGTTAAATAAATTTATATTTTTCTCATTAATGTATTAAAGAATAATAAACATATTAACGAGAAATGTTTTGATCATGCTTTTTGAACAAGAGATATATCGTGAGACTACTGCTGGTTGAATCTATTGGAGTCTGCTGAGTCTTAAGTCTGGACCAAGAGAGAATGAAAAAGATATGATCCATTTAGATATAATCCAACGTCATTTTTGCGTTTAGATCCGCATTCATTTGGTGATCCATCCAAATGACTCAGTGACTCCAATAGCTTCAACTAGCAGTAGTCTCGCGATATATATCTTGTTCAAAAAGCGTGATCAAAACAATTCTCGTTAATATGTTTATTATTCTTTAATATATTAATGAGAAAATTTTAAATTTATTTAACTTCAGTATTTCAAGTTAGAAATATATATATGTTCTGATATTATTTTCACTTAATATTGGACAAAAATCACCAACATTCTGATTCGCGATTGAATCAAATATTGGAAACATACGATTAAATATATATACACAAGCTGGAAATAATTTTAATCTACGTTGAGCATTCCAAATAAAGAGTTATATGAGTTTGCGAAAGTTTCTGGCTGGTGCCAAATTTTTGAGGGGCTATAAACTACAAAAACTTTAGACTTTTTTCAGATTTTTGCTTATAACTCGAAAACCATGTGTTCTACAGAAAGTTCTATTTTTTCCAAAATGAAAGACCATAAAATTACACGTAGAATAACGTACTTTTAAGTTAATATTGGTTCAGCTGTTTAGCCACAGTTGATCGTCAATGATAGCAATTTTTACCAACTTGGCGAAAAAGTGAATTATGCTCATTAGGTGGTCACAAGAAACCACTCTTTAAATTTTTGCAGTGCTAACCCCCATAATAGTTGCTAATTGACTAAAAAGTAAGATTGGAAAAGTTTCGTCTTAATTGGACAATGGTAACCCGTGCCGGAATTTTCGTGGTTTTTTGGCCCTTAAAAATTTAGAACCAATCAGAAACCGTCGGTAATTCATATAACTCTTATTTGGAATGGCTAACGTCGATTAAAATTATTTCCAGCTTGATCATATCTATTGGCCAGAACGGCCTTTTTTGGGTCTAACTTGTCTGGGCTACTTAGAAAATTTTTATATTTTTTTAAAAAAAAGTGTCGAAAAGAATACCTATATAACCAGTTGTTGGTTTGTTGTTCTTGCCTTGTAGATCAAGAGCCCGCGACGGCCAGACCTTCGTTATTTTATAAAAGCTGAAAGTTTTTCTGTGCATGTCCCCTATACAGGTGGGAGCGACCAGCGACTATAGAGTTTGGGTTGTGGTTGCTTTGGCAGGTAACAGGTAATAAAGGTGTATAAAATAGTACTTTAAATTCGTTAAAGTATGAAGCTCAATTTTTTTATATTTTCTTCGGGATAACTTTAGAAATCTCGTCATCCATTGCCGGACACTTATGACAGTTGCTACCCCTGCCAGACACCCCTAAACTTTCTTTTTGATTTTAAGTCGATTCTTCCACGTTTTCAGTAGAGGTTGCCATTAATAGTCAAAACAACAAAAATGGAATGCAATAAGGTTATTCCTCTAGTATTAGATAAGAATCGATGGTTATTTTTGATTTTAAGACGATTCCTCCATGTCTTCACCAATGGTTATCAATAATAACCGAAATGTCAAAAATCTATGTAAAAACCATTAAAACTGTCCGCCTATTGAGGTAACATTTTTTTATAGGTCGCCAAGTAACATATATAAAATTTATCTTTTATATTATAACGAAAGTATAATTATAATTTATTAAAGTTTAGGGGTGTCTGGCAGGGGGTAGCAACTGTCATAAGTGTCCGGCAATGGATGACGAGATTTCTAAAGTTATCCCGAAGAAAATATAAAAAAATTGAGCTTTATACTTTAACGAATTTAAAGTACTATTTTATACACCTTTATTACCTGTTACCTGCCAAAGTAACCACAACCCAAACTCTATAGTCGCTGGTCGTTCTTACCTGTATAGGGGACATGCACAGAAAAACTTTCAGCTTTTATAAAATAACGAAGGTCTGGCCGTCGTGGGCTCTTGGGCTATTGGTTAAAAACAAACAAATAAATAAAAATCAAAAAACATCAAAGACAAAATTAAAAACGAAGCTTGTGGTGTATATAAATTAACATGTGAATGCAATAAGGTATACATTGGAGAAACAAGCAGAAGCGTGGAAGATAAGAATAAGTGAACATGAAAGAGCGACCAGATTAAAACATCCAAATCAATCAGCGGTCGCTGAACACATCCTGAAAACAGGACACAAGATTGACCTGGATGAAGCCCAAACGTTACACACTGAAGACAATTACTGGAAAAGAAAAATAAAAGAAAAAATAGAAATCAAAAAACATCCTAATAATTTAAACAGGGATGATGGTTACAATCTAAATGAGATGTGGAACCTGATCTTGTAAATATAATCCAATAATTCCATGTAATCTACCAGATAAGGTAACTTAAGTTATCAAAAATATTTGGTAAAAAATAAGTTTAAAGAGATGCTTTTTAGAATTTCTAAAAAAGACTTTTTAATTATCAAAAGATTTTTGAATACCGTGCCAACTTACAGATGTCAGGGTTGCTAACTTCATGTAAAAATATGTTAATATACAAAATGTACCTTATATTAAAAAATCCAACGATGTAAACTATAACATTCTTGATAAGTGAATTAATTGTTATGTACTATTATTGCTATTATTATCATTTGATTTGTCAATATAATTTTTTTGCTTTTTATAATCTTTAAAAACATGTAATGCTCAATCCGACAGGGGGCGCTGATGCCGTCGGTATATTTGGGCTTTGAGCCCAGATAAACATGATTGGCTCAGTTAACCTATAATCGGAGTGGGTGCTCATATTTGAGAACGATCGCAGAATAAGTCGATCGAAACGTTGTAGGCATAAATTAGCGGTTATTTGTTTCAATAAATAATTATAAAGTAATCATGTGTGATTTAAATAAAAATTTAAACTTTAAATAAATAAATATTTAAAAATTTATTGCTTGTAAAAATCCTTTAAAAAGAAGAAAATATATTTTATTAAGTATTTGAAAAAATTTCCTTCTTGTAGTTTGTGATATCGAAAGAACGAATTTCTAAGAGAAAAATTTATTTTTCAAAAAAGATGTAAATGAAAAAGTCGTCTGGTATGCAAAGACAATTTGCTTTTAATTAGTATACATAAATACAACAAGGGCACCCGCATAGGGCCCTGAAAATGTGTCCTCGACTAAAAATAAACGCATAATAAAAATGGTAAAAAAAGTTAATTTTCAGAATAGTACCTAAATATATTATTAATAATAAAATTAAGCTCTTATGGAAATATCAATTGTTTTATTATTATTTAGTTATTTATTAATATTTATCTTAAAAAATAGGGGAGGCCCAAATATAATCCAAAAGCCACAGGGCCCTTCATAGGCTAGATATAGCACTGCATAGATATATAATTAAAATTGAAAAGTAGAAATATGGATTTAGCGGATTTAATAGAGTATATTATTATTCAGGAATAGTAATTATTTGATTCTTATAATATTTTTTATAATAAGGAACGAGGCTTTTTCAATCACAGTAGGAAGATCGAGTCCTTATAGAATGATGGTTATTTTTCTTTTTTCAATAAAAAATTTTCATCAATTTTCATCATTCTATAAGGATTCGATCTTCCTACTGTGATTGAAACGCTCGTTCCTGATTATAAAAAAGAGTATTATTATTTCAGATATAATATATTATTTTACATTCGTTTTGATACCACTCTCACCATCTATTGGCTAAGTTCTAAACTAACTGAATAATACAAATATCTTTAGTACTTTTGAAATATATATTTTTTTCATTCTAGATAATTATAATTTTAAAATTGAAGGAAAACTGAGAATCTAAAAACTCAGTACTTACACTTTCCGGAAATGTTAGTAATAAGATTGAAGTAATTTTTGCAGATGGACTGATAAGTGAAATTGAGTGGATATTGATGAGGCGGTCCAAAAAATGAAGAAGATTACGATAATTCTGCTGAGAATAAAATACAATACATTATGGTTACTGCCACTGAAAGAGGAGACAGAGGGGAATGTCCCATTGGATTTCCTTCACTGGCTTTTCAAAACCCTGAAAATGGAGGGAATAGCCTCC
>JALMQS010000030.1:32859386-32969365 GCA_024734495.1 Forficula auricularia | reverse complement strand
TTTTTCGAAATATTTCAAAAACGGCTGAAACTATTTAATTAAAAAAAATTAAGCTAAGGCTTGCGTTTTGTTCTAACAAAAAGTTCAAAGTGGAAACAACAAAAAAAATTATATTTTACGAGATATTAATTATTTTGTCAAAATGTCTGTTAGTATGTAACCAAGTTTTGTGTATGCTCTAGCTTCTAGCTCCAAAACTAATAGGTTGTTTCAAAAGTTTTGTCCGTTTTTATGTGTCTAATTTAAACTGTAATATGCCTTTCGGAATCAGTGAATACTTATTCAATTTAATCGAAATAACCGCCATTTGAATCAGTGCATTTTTACCAACGTAACACAAGTCTATTGATTCCATCGGCATAAAAATTGGGTGCTCGGGATTCGATGAAGTCGACGAAGGCCGTTTATGCATGGTCCAGATTGGCGAAAGTTCTACCGGTGAGAAAGTTATCGAAGTGCTTGAAAAGATGGTAGTCGGTCTGGGGAGTATGGTGGGTGAGGCAGAACTTCGATGCTCAATTCGTTTAATTTTCGGACGGTGATTTGTGAAAAGTGCGGACGGGCGTTGTCATGGACCAGGATCGGACCTCTTCTGTTGACCAGTGCCGGCTGCTGCTGACGCAATTTTCGGTACATTTCGTCGATTTCCTCACAATAGGACTCTGCTGTGATGGTTTGGCCCCGTTGCAGAACGTTATAGTGAATCACACCAGCCGCTGACCACCATACAGTAACCATGGTCTTTTTTTGGTAGGTTTTGGCCTTTGGGAAGCCCCTGGGTAGGGCTCATCGATGTCCAACCACTGTCCTGAACGTCTTCTGTTTTCGTAGAGGATCCACTTTTCATCACACGTGACGATCTGATCCAAAAAAAGATCGTTTTGGTTGCGCAAAAGAAAAGAAGGACAGACCTCGAAAAGTGACAATTTCTGTCGATCGTGGGATACCCAGTTTTCGAGCTTTTTGACCTTTCGAATACGTTTTAAACCAGCGGTCGGGGAACCGGGGTAAATTACGCCAAATGGGGTAAAAATGGAACTATCGTGGGTTTTTAAAAAGGACATTTTATTAAAAATTATAAACTATTATAGTATTGTTAGTTTGATAGCTTTTCCAGGAATTCAAAATCATAAAATTAATAAAAGTTTAAAAAAAAAATATATAAAATCATTAATAAAAGTTATGCATTTTTTGTCATGATGAGAGTGTTGGTGTATTTTTTTCTTTTTAAAAAGCAGTCAGTTAAACCCGGCAAGAAATCGGCTGAATGCCGAGGATTGTATTCAAATTGCGCTCATGTCAAAAAGTTCTAATTTTGAAGTTATTTTAGCGAAAATGAAACAACATCATTTTTCTAAAACGTAAAAGCGTTTGAATTATGTTAATGTTTACAATTTTTATTTACTTACAGAGAGTTTTCATGTAAATTCCAATTAATTCAATAAATAATAAATAAGTGCCTGGAGCACCGAGCGATGCTCGGTAACTTTTTGCTTCTAAATAGCTTAAGTTTCAAATTTCAAGGCTCTGCGACTTTCCGAAGACGAGATATGAACGATTAAAATATTTATTTTCCGACATGACTAATTTACACCCCTTCCCTTATTTTGACCCTTTTAAATCATGAAGAAGGAGGTATGATCCTTCGAATTGTCGGATTTTTTAAGAGAATAAAATTGATATTCTATTAAATTATTTTATAGAAAAATACCTTTATTTAATCAAATTGGCAAATTCTAATATATAATAACATTTGTAATGATCTATTAGTGCAATTTAAAATAAAAAAAACCAATTAATTTTATTAAAAATAAATTGAAAGAAATGTAATTATAAATTTTTATTCCAACAACCACCTGTGAATAATTATTTCAATTAACAAAAAACCGATCAAAAACAACTTATCCGAAGATAAGACCTTGATAGATCGAATTGTCAACACAAAAACCCGCCTAACCCGTGAATTTCATCCAAATCGTTAGAGCCCTTTTTCGACAAACCGATTCTAAATATATATACAAGAATTGCTCGTTTAATATAAAAAGATAAGATACATTTACCTGGCTTTTTTATTTTGCTTTTCATGTAGGGGTAATAGCCACCTATGGAAAAATATTTTGGGGTAATAGCTAAAAAAGTTCCCCGACCTCTGTTTTAAACCATCAAAAACCGCTTGGGAGCTGAAGCCCAGTTCTTCCGCCATCCCACGCACCGTTTGTCATGGGTCATTCTCCACCAGAGTCCTCAAATCTTCGTCCTGGATTACTCTAGGTCGACCACATCGGGGTTCACCTTCGAGGTTAATATCTCCGGAAAGAAATTTCGCAAACCATAGTCGAACAATGCGTTTTTTAACATTATCATTGCCAAATGCCTGGTTAATTTTTCGGGCTGTTTTGGCAGAGCCTTGGTTCAATTTGAATTCGTAGAGAAAATTGGCAGAAAACCACTTAACGACATCATAACATATAGTAATAATCTGAAAAGAGGCAAAAAAATTAAAATTTGGAAAAAAATGAACAGCATCAATGTATACAGTAACAAAATTCTCTATCGATCAGTATATACCACGACACAGTAGAATAAATATTTATTGAGATATGGAGTTACAAAAACACATGACATTAAAACGTACAAAGATTTTGAAACAACCTACTTTTTGAAGTTACATAATCGATTTTTATTTTGGGGGTTTGTTTTAACAACAGGTATGGAAGACTTCGAAAATATAAGAACACGTACGGTGGAATATCACCACTGATTATATCCACAAATAATATCGTATACGTCAGCGGCTGAGTCGGGATAGTGTACTACTGGTAAGCTAGTGAAATAGATATGGCTGTTTATTGTATTAGTGATATGACTCTACAAAAAATTTGTATCTACCTTCAGTTTAATATGAATTAAATTCCATGGGAATTCGACCCTTAATTGGAACCACCTAATTATTTTACACAGGAGTTTTTTGACGCGTTATAGTGATGTTTCACTATAAATCAACACCGCTTTTCCTAAATGTTACTAATTATTTTACCTTATATTTTTCCAACACATTAAAAAAAGGAAACTTTTCAAAGATAAAAAATTGATAATTTCTTGAGTTGGCGATAAAGTTTCGGAAAAACTCATTTTGTTTTAGCATAAAGGCGGTTTTTACTTTATCCAATGCGAAGCATGGGTCCTCAGGTAAAGACTACGGAACCCATGGACTCAATTAAAGTCACAAATTGTAGTATTCAATTAGGTTGAATTTTAGCACGTGACGGTTTTGCCAAAAATTACATGGGGTTTCGTCGAGAGGCTAAAAAGTGCGATTTTTTCATTTAGTGCGTGCGGGATGGATGGATGTTATCGTTTTTTTGGTTCACGATTTTTTCCACACCGTTGCACCGATTGAAATGAAATTGAAAACCTACCATCATTTTAACAAAATGAAGCGCTGATTAGTTTTTGGTAAATATCGGCCCACAAACATTAGTACTTTATTTCAGTACTTTTTTAGTTTTTTCTAAATATCTTGAAAATGACTTAAACAATTTTGATGAAATTGCTTGAGTTGTTTACCAAAAAAGAATTTAGTCTTTTTGATTTTAAGTCGATTCTTCCACGTTTTCAGTAGAGGTTGCCATTAATAGTCAAAATATCAAAATTGGAATGCACTAAGGTTATTCCTCTAGTATTAGATAAGAATTGATGGTTATTTTTGATTTTAAGTCGATTCCTCCATGTCTTCAGCAATGGTTACCAATAATAATCGAAGGGTCAAAAATCTAATGTAGAATTGTTATTCCTCAGGTATTAGATGAGAATCGATCGCTATTTTTGATTTTAAGTCGATTCCTCCATGTCTTCACCTCGAATGTTAAATGAGAATCGATCAATATTTTTGAATTAAAGTCAATATGAACTGCAAATAGCAAGTGATATCTGATTGATAATAAAGGAATAAACATATTAATATTTCAAATGAATTTGGATAAAGTTTAGCAACGATCCTTGCAGTTTATTTTATCGAGATTTTAGTTCTAGAAGAAAGCTCAAGTAGAAAACCGACTGGCCAATCTAAAATATGCGAGCAGACACGGCTGTCTTAAGGTAAATATATTGTTGACCGACTCTTATCAAAAGGTACATATATAGGTATATATGATTGAGTGATGGTGTTTTTGTTGAATTTAGACTTAGGTAGTTGACTTTTTTATATTATAGATCATCAAAAATATCTAATCTAACTCTCTAAGTCGATTTATCTCTTGTTTTTATATTATTTGTGGAAGTTAATTGGATTTTTCGGATTAATTGAGGATTTCGGGTGCCGTGATCCAAAGAGAATTATATATCAACAAACATTCCTTTTATTTATTTATACTTCATTGTTATTTTATAATCAATATTTGTAATATAATTGCATTGAATAATAATAAAATTGGTGAAATTAATAAGTTTCTCTAAATATGGATCTTCTTCGTCGAGTGCCATACCCGAAACGGGTGTCGGCGCCTCTCCACATATACCTGTGCTGAGTGTGTTTAGTTGTTTTACACAGATATACGGGACCTACTTTTTAACGCCGGTTCCGAACGGCTAATTTGGAGAGGTCACTTGGAAATTATACTCTTGGTAGGTTGCCATTACTTTCCAAGAGGAGGCGACTGCAAATATCTATCTGCCGAGACTCGGTCTCGAACCAGTGATCTCCGAGTCAGCGACCCAACACTCTAACCACTGACCCTCAGTCGCCTCCAACAAATATGGATCTAGTAGCGATAATTTAAAGAATACAAATACGCTCAAAGATTATGGCGAAAATTTTAAAATCCAGGTAAATTATAAATGAAATTTAATTAATTTATAAGAAATAAATTAAAAAGTTTCTATTTTTATTTACTTTAATTTATAGAAAAAGTTAGACTTTGTCAAGACTCGGTACGCTTTTTTTTTGTTAAGGGAGAATGTTGTGGCTTCTTGGTGAAACATTTTAAATAAAGTAAAGAAAATTTTCAAAATTTTTTTAAAAACTTTTTAAAATTTTAAATATAAAATACTAGGTGGGTTTCACATAAATAAGACATCAGATGATTGTTTAGCAGGACTCTATATATATTTCGGGGTATAAGCCCATTCAGGAGTTCACAAAGGACCTTCTTAAAAAAAAAAATTTAATTTTCTTTTACTTTACTGGTTACGCTATTTGTAGTTTCGGTGAATTAATAATTTTGAATGATGAATTGATCATTTTAAAACCAAAATGTGTTCATAAATAATTCAGGGCTTGTTCCTAAACATTATCAGATACAACTGTCAGAAATTTCAAATTGATTTATTTGGGGCGTTAATATTAAATTTAATAACTTAAATCTTACAGGAATCTGTTTTTCATATATATTTCGAAGGTAGCTAGAGGGCGCATAACAAAAAATTCAAAAATAATTTAAATAAAGCCCAACAAAGTTCCCTCTAAGTTGCTCAGCCGTTTTTGTAATTTGCCCACAATATGCTTGTTCAAAAAAATTTTTATTTCATTTTATAAAAGATTGCATCTAAAAATATCAAAAATCCAAATTTCACAAAAAAAAGTAAAATTTAGAGGGTCAAATTTTTTTTTGAAATCGCTACAGGACCTCCCCACTTACACACTCTTACTTACGTTTTGAACATTTTTGCTCCCATATACTTTTATAGCGCGCAGTCAGCGAAAAAATTAGAGGGAACATTGAAGACCACTCTAATATGTATAATATCTTTATTCGCATCAAGCAGATGACAATCTTCACTTGAATCAATAAATAATTTCAAATTATAAATTTATATATACCTACGGCTTGAATTGAATCAAACCTGTTGCTACACATAATTATGTTATCCAGTTAAGTAATCCTCACGCTTATCAGAATTTATTCGTGCCAATATGTCATCATGTCATTAATTAAACAATCGATTATAATAATAGTTAACCCGGTTTCCTTATAAAGTAGTAATGTTTTATCTATTTAACACAGGGATGTCTAACCTTTTGGCTTACACGGGCCGCATTTGAAGTAAAAACAAATGCCTTCGGGCCAGAGATAAAATATCCTAATTCTATTGATATTTTTTAATAAATAAATAAGAGTTAATAAAGTAGAATAATGATATCTACCATGACAAATAAGCAAAAATATCTTAAAAATATGTAACAGGAATAGTAGGAAATTAGATAAAATTAAAAATATAGTTTTTTAAATGGCCCAGTCGTTTCGTCAATTTATTTTGACTTTCTCAGTGGATACAAAATTGACAAAACATCTGGCCCATTAAAAAAAAACTATGTTTTTAATTTTATCGAATTCGCTTCTATTTTTATTGCTTACTAGCTTCAAGGCCCGCCTTCGGCGGGCCTTTTGCTAACCAGGGGGTTTTGCCCCCTGGACCCCCACGTGGCAGCTTTATTGATGTTTTTTAGTAACAGAGAATAAATATAATTGTTTTATTATAAAGTCTTAAATAGATATAATTTGAGATTCTATTTAACTGTAATAATACACTCATAACAAATAAGATGAAACAAATATTTAAAATGTATTAAAAATCCACTTGTTATCATTAAGGGGAAAATAAAAAAAAGTTATATTATATGTAGGTATTATTATAGTTAAGAGGACTTGAAAATTACAAGTATTATTCATTTTGCTAGGCACAAAAGTATATACAATCTATTTATAAAAAAATTCTCTTATTCTCAAGCTTGAGTTGTTTATCATAAAAGAATTTAGTCTTATTGATTTTAAGTCGATTCTTCCACGTTTTCAGTAGAGCTTGCCATTAATAGTCAAAACATCAAAAATGGAATGCAATAAGGTTATTCCTCTAGTATTAGATAAGAATCGATCGTTATTTTTGATTTTAAGTCGATTCCTCCATGTCTTCAGCAATGGTTACCAATAATAATCGAAGGGTCAAAAATCTAATGTAGAATTCTTATTCCTCAAGTATTAGATGAGAATCGATTGCTATTTTTGATTTTAAGTCGATTCCTCCTCCTCCATGTCTTCACCAATGGCTACCAATAAAAACCGAAACGTCAAAAATCGAATGTAGAATGGTTATTCCTCGACTGTTAAATGAGAATCGATCATTATTTTTGAATTAAAGTCAACATGAACTGCAAATTGCAAGTGATATCTGATTAATAATAAAGAAATAAACATATTAATATTTCAAATCAATTTGGATAAAGTTTAGCAACGATCCGTTGCAGTTTATTTTTTAATTTTTGTTTTTAAATGTACTTTAAAAAAATAGATAGTTTTTTTAAATCTTTGTTGCATTATTAAATTCTTCTTCAACGATAATGTGGTTAGAACTCTATTATCTATGCTATTAAGAATGAATGACATTCAAAAATCTGACAAACAGGGCCGCCAACACATGTTTAGTTTGCTAGTTTAGTTCTTTTATTGTTTGGCAAGCTATGTTGGCTAACCTGAATTTTTTTAGTTTTTCCTGAATTTTCCAATTTTCCGGGCAACTTTTCCAATTTTTTTTACGTATTAACCTGAATTGGACTATTACGAACATTTAAAAAAAAATTAGCCAAATCGGTCCAGGCATTTGAGAGATCTGCGCTTACAAAGAAAAAGAAATTCATTTTTATTATTATATAGATTTACTATGGATACGAATGAGGTAACATTATCTTAAAAATATTTATATCTAATCAAAAATGGAGTCAAAATATAGACAAAATTGTGATTATTTTTTCGGAAATCTTGATATATATATATTTTCACATTTCAAAATCTAAATTCTGCCCTTTTATTTTTCGAAAATTTTTGTGGAGAATGTCCAATTGTTTCTTATTTTAAAAAACAAAAAAAAAATTAGATTCAAATTGTATCAGATATGTTTTCTATGTAAGTATATAAAAATCTTAATGTTTTAAAGAAATTTATGATTTTATGTCGGGCCGCATTCATTGAAGTGATGGGCCGCGGGTTGGATAGTCCTGATTTAACAAGAACAAGAAAATTTAAATATAATATTATAATACGAGCTTTTCGTGCGTGCCTTCGGCACGCCCTCAGCACTCGGCCCTCCGGGCTGGTGCCTTAGCGGGCGGCGTCTCGGTCCAAAAATTTTGTTCCTCTTAAAAAACCACACTCGAAATGTACACCTTTAAACTCCCTAAAATACATAGTCTCTTAAAAGTTTCGCCTCATTTTCGTCCTGACACAGCTACAGAAATGAGGCTCTAGATATGAATCTGGAGGTATTTTTTTTTCTATAATCTACAGCATTGTGATATTTTTTGTGTGGAAATATGTAGATTTATTTAAATAAGTGGGATCGTGTGAGGAGGAGTATTATATTATATCATTTTTTTAAGATTTGGGATCGATAAAAGATATAAGGCTCCAAATATTTAAAAGAGATCAGGTGTTGTTTGTATGACAGGCTGCTCCAGTATTCCCATGAGAAACTCGTGCATACGTGTCTTAAGTCGTTCAATTTTGTAAAAATCAAAAAATAAGTAACAAAATTTAGATTTTTAAAAAATTATAAAAAAATAGGCAAATTATTAAAAAATAAACAAATAATATATAAAATATAAATCAAATAATATGTGATTAATTTCTTCTTCTGTGCGCAAAGAAAAGCGAATTGAATATTTAGTTTTTGAGTGGTGAGGGGGTGGGGAGGAGGAATAATTATCAATATATTTCAATGTTTCTTAATTTGTAATCAATTGGAGTCTTTCATTTCAAAATCGAGTCCAAATTACAATTATATTTCAAATTTGCCGCAAATATACCGACGGCATCAGCGCTCTCTGTCGGCAGCATTACGTCAGCGTTGCTGCAAATTAATCTGGCTTATTATATATTATATATTAATATAATATAAGCTGATGTAGCCATCCACATGACTTTACCATACACCTGCCCACTCTCTTATGTTTTCTCCGACCCTTTTGTTAATCAAGGGACTACTCCCCTGGACCCCCTCCCCCGCCCCTGGATCCCCTCTCCTCCTTTATCTCCAACCACTCTTCACCTTACGAACCATTTCCCCAACCCCGGAATCACCCTTCCAAACTTAAAGCAAATGAAATAAAATAAAGCGAAAATACTTATTTAAAATTTAGGTATATTAAGCAAAAAGTAGGTACCTATTAAATTGAAAGAAAACCAAATGCATTCACAAAAATTAGTTTACTGAAGGACAATTATCTACCTATTCACCTATTGCAATTTATTAAGGAAAATTAAGATTTTTAATCAAAGGTTTGTGTTTCCATAAATGAAAGAATTTGAGTAAACAAAAAACCTCGTCTTGGTTACTAAAAAAGGAGGCTTGAAGCGACCGAAAAGGGTTCGTAGCATGAAGTTATGTAGCCTAAAAGTTTCTTCAATAAAAGTGCTATCTAATGCAAATAGATTTTTTTTTCAAATCAGATTAGTATTTCCTGAGATTAACTCTTTCAAACATTCGAACTTACAATCTCCCAGCTTTATTAGAGTAATATTATTTAATAAAATAATTTATAATAATTTACGAAATACCCCTATATAGGGGGGGGGAGGACTCTTAATAAATTAAAATTATAAAATTTTCATACTAATAAAAAAGAAGATACAAGAAAAATGTAATTCACTATGACAGAGACTTATGATAAAAAAAGAGTCATTATTTTTTCGATGGGGGAAGCGGGTGCAAAAAATAGAACTCCTAGACCAGTGTTTCCCAACCTTTTTTCCTCGGGAACCAAAAGAAAGGTCCGAAAAAATTTGACGAACCCCCTATGTAGTCGTTAATGACAGGTAAAAAAAAGCAATAAAATTTAATAGAATATATATTTTTCATATTGCAGAATAATTGATTATATTAATCGTGAAACATTTAAATAAAACATTAATAAGACTAAAATGATGGCTATAAAAGTTGAAAACAAGATAAATTTAACAAACTGGTTCTTATATTTTACAGTTGGAAAAACTCTTCATGGGATATTTATTTGTGGCTGTTTGATAGAACAAAGCAATTCAAAGTTAGGCTCAATATCTGACAATTTCCGTCTTAGATCAGGTTCTGCATTTAACCTGTTTCTGTATTTATCTTTTAGATAAGTATATGTTGAAAATCCTTTCTCGCATAGATATGTTGTGGAAAATGGTAATAGAACTTCAATGGCTTTTTTGACAGAACAGGATATTCATTTTGTATACTGAGCCAGAAATCAATTAAAGATTGATCTTTAAAAATTGCTTCTAGAGAACTGTCACAAGATAACTCTATGAGTTTTCTTTTTCCAGTATATTTAGAGAGGTTTCTGAACTTACATTTCCTTGAAATGGATTACGCATGATTCCATTGAATTTTCTCGTTGATCTTCTTCACCCGTGCCACAAAACCAGAAAATTTTCCTGTCATTGATTTTGAACCATCTGTACACACACCCACACAATAAGACCAGCTTATTCCATTCTTTTCAAAATACCCATTGATCATATCGAAAATCGCTTCTCCAGTTGTGTAGGTTTTCAAAGATTTTGCAAATAGTACATCTTCTTGAACAATATTCGTAAAAAGATATCTAACGTAGACAAGATAGACTGCGGCATTTGTTACATCCGTCGATTCGTTAAGTTGAATTGCAAAATGATTCAATTTTAGTCTTTTTAGAAGTTCGTTCTCCACATAATAAGCCAAGTCATTAATTCTACGCGACACCGTGTTGTTTGATAAGGGAACTAGCTCAATTTTCTTTGCTGCCTTTTCCCCAACCATACATTTGGCGATATCTTTCGCACATGGTCCAATTAAATTTTCTGCTATTGTATGCGCTTGTCCAGATCTTGCAATTCTATAACTTACTCGAAATGATGCTTCAAGGGCCATTTTACTATCTTCGTTTGAAGTCAAGAAAGAAGAAAGGCTACACATTTTGATATCTGCTAATTTTCTTTTGAAATATTCAAGAGGTTTATCTTTGTGTGTCGGATGTTTTGTTTCAATATGTCTACGAAGAAGTGATGGTATTAAACTGCTGTTGGCAAGGACTTCGTTACATATAACACAAATCGGTTTAGGTTCCGACTCATCCCCAGTAAAATGAAAACCCAATTGTAGATAGTCGCTGTCATATTTTCGCTTTTTCCCTTTTCTATCATCATTTCCTTTGTTTTTCGTCTGGTGAAACGGTACCTCACTACAGCTTTCAGTACTATCATCTCGATTATCATGTCTCGTTTCTAAACGACCCGTTTTTAACCATCGATCCATAATAAAAATAAGCTATAATAATAATTAAATTAATAATTATTAAATCATTTAGACGAGAACTTGACAGTCACAGTATCACTATCACTCAAGATTTACAAGTGCTAAGCCTATGTATGAACGTCGGTTAATACAACACTACTTTCCCAGTTCCCGGTTGTGAACAAGTATTTAATTCTAAAATCTGTAGTAAACTGCCTTAATTTGATATTTATTTCCAATTGTATTGTAAAAAAAAATATTACATAGAAGGGAAAACTGCTGCAATGATTTTAAATATAAATCAGAACATGATACTAATCACATTGATAAAATGTTTTAAATATAAATAAGTGTTTGTAATAAAAATAGAATAGTATTTGATTACTTGAATAAGAGGAATAAATTATAATGTATAAGATTGTTGATATAATTTCATATTGATGAAGTAATTTTGAAAAACAAATAAGGAAAAAGAAATGAAAATATTGAAATTTATTATAGATTTCTTAACAAACAGGCAGCGAACAATCTGTTTTACAGTGGGTGTGTTCTTTAATTTTTGTGTTTTTGTTTTGTTTTGTTTTTTTGCTTTTGATTTTAATGGCGTTTTAAAAAATCCACCATTACAATATTATTTTCGTGAACCCCCTCTGCAAACACTGCGAACCCCCAGGGGTTCGCGAACCACCGATTGGGAATCACTGTCCTAGACCATTTGATCGTTTAGTAGGAAACTTCGCATATGCACGCTATATGATATCTATCCTTATGAAAAATGAAAATGACTCACTATGTGAGCTTTGTAGTTACTCCAAAGGGGGGGGGGGTGGGCGGTTCAAAAATCATTTAAAATAATAAAATTTTCAAACAAAAATCGAAGAATGCTGATACATAAATGGGAATATTCTAATATAAATCAGTATTTTTTAATTTTCGTTTGAAAATTTTATTATTTTAAATGATTTTGAACCCCCCGCCCCTCCCCTTTGAGTAACTTTAAAGTTCACATAGTGAGTCATTTCATTTTCATAAGGATAGATTTCATATTAGGTGCATATGCGAAGTTTCGTACTAAACGATCAAAGGGTCTAGGAGTTCTATTTTGGAACCCCCCCCCCCCCAACAAAATTTTAGTCACGAAAAAATAATGACTCTCTTTTTCTATTGTATGTCTCTTATATAGTAAAATACGTTTTTTCTTATTACTTTTTTTTTAGTATGAAAATTTTATAATTTTAATTTAAGCCCCCCCTCCTTAAGTTTTTGTTTCGATTTCAACCAAAATCTAATCAGCTCTTAATCTCAATATTAAGAATTTACATGTGAAATTTCGTTTTGATATTCACACTAATTTTTGAGCTAGAGCGTAGTCAAAATTTGGTAGCGTACGTACTAAATTACGATTTTTAACAAATTAATTATTAAATTGAAAAATTTTTGTTTTGCCGAGAGTAGCAGAGTTGTTAATTCACAAAGAGAAACAAAGAGGTTGTTCTCTGCTTGATGCAAATAAACATACACACATATATATCGAGATGATATATCTGTATATATATCCAATATCCATACGGTATTGACTTCATGAAAAACAATATTTATAATTAAAAAAGACTGATGATGAAGACCAAGTCTTCGAAACTATAGTCTCAAAGAAAGAAATAATATATATACTTATACAGATATATCATCTCGATATATATGTGTGTATGTTTATTTGCATTAAGCAGAGGAAAACCTCTTTGTTTCTCTTTGTGAAAATAATTATTAGTAATGAAGCTGTTGAAGATTTTATTTTTGTGATTAATTTGATTAAAATTTGAATTTTTACAAAACAATTAATATCTCGTAAAATATAATTTTTTCTATGTTCTCTTGTTAAAGCTTTTTTGTAGGGCAAAACACCACGGTTTCACTCAATTTTTTTCTCTAAATAATTTCAGCCGTTTTTGAAATATTTAGAAAAAACGGAACAAAAAAAAGATTTTTTTCATACACGATTACTATTCTTGACCATAAAGTAAAAAAATAATTTTTAAGAAAAAAATAAAACCGACTTCAAAAAAATTAAATGCAAGAAATAAAATACACTAAAAGGTATAAAATAATTATTATCTTATTAGGTTACAACTACGAAATATTAACATGAAATTACTTTTTGAAGTCGGTGCCAACATATACATTTTATGAATCGCACTCGACGGATCTTACTTACTAGGTTTGGCGGGTACGCTCGCTTATAGGTATAGTTTGATTGGCACCGACTTCAAAAAGTAATTTCATGTTAATATTTCGTCGTTTACTTGTAACTAAATAAGATAATAATTATTTTACACCTTTTAGTGTATTTTATTTGTTGCATTTAATTTTTTTGAAGTCGGTTTTATTTTTTTCTTAAAAATAATTTTTATTTTCTCTTTTTAGTGATGTTATTAATAGTGACTTCATATCATCAGAACTTGAACAAATTAATATGGCACGATCCCTAAGATACCCACTTTTCAATAAAAAAAGAATCATCGAAATCGGTTCATAAACAAAGAAGTTAGGCCTGAACAAACCTAACAAAAAAGGTCTAATACCAATGAAAAAAGAAACGGGACCAATCGGAAGCTAGACTGAACCCAATGCAAATTTTTTTTTCAAAATCGGTTCACAATTGCCGTAGATATGGACACAAAAAAAAAAAAAAAAAATCAGTCTAATAGAGAACCTCCTCCTTTTTTGAAGTCGGTTAAAAGAGGGAGTATGTCACAGTAAAAAAGGGACAAATGTTAATAGGTTGAAAAATTATTTTCTAATTTCACAATCTTTATAATAAAGTGTTCTATATTGTTTGATATATTCTTTTACAATGTTCTATACTCGTGTTTTTCTTGCAGTATTGAGTAGTATGGTAAATATAGTCCTGGGTAGTGCCAATTTCCACCGCAACTAGCGCTAATAAATCTGCGCTAAACAAGAATGGAATCGCGAGTCAGTCCGTTGCCAAACGCCAACTGATTATCACCTTTTCTTCACCGGCAAAAACGCAATATATTACCAGGGAAATATTTATACGTAAGTACAACTACTTGTCTTTATTTTATTTATTTTTTAATTTTATAAATTAAAAGTATTTTTTTTTAGTTACATATAATAAATAAATACAATTTTTATCGATTATTATTATTTATTTGATTAATTTACCAGACAGTTTTAGTTGACCATCTTTAGTAGTACTGAAAATTGAAACATTTTTAACCGACTTCAAAAAAGGAGGTGGTTCTCTATTCGACTGAATTTTTTTTGTGTGTCTATGTTACCTCATATCTTCGCCAATTGTGGACCGATTTTGAAAAAAAAATTTGCATTGGGTTCAGTCTAGTTTCCGATTGGTCCCATTTTTTTCATAGGTATTAGACCTTTTTTGTTAGGGTTGTTCAGGCCTAACTTCTTTGTTTATGAACCGATTTCGATGATTCTTTTTTTATTGGAAAGGGGTTATCTTAGGGATGGTGCAATATTAATTTGATCAAGTTCTGATGATAGGATCACATATTAATATGTTTTGCTGGGTTGGTGTGTACTGGATATATTAATTATTTATCCTTTAACAATAAAAAAATAATATGTTTATTCCTTTATTATATCAGATATCACTTGCAATTTGAAGTTCATGTTGACTTTAATTCAAAAATAGCGATTGATTCTCATCTAGTACTTGAGGAATAACCATTCTATATTGGATTTTTGACATTTCGGTTATTATTAGTCACCATTGCTGTAGACTCAAACTTGAGTTGTTTACCAAAAAAGAATTTAGTCTTTTTGATTTTAAGTCGATTCTTCCACGTTTTCAGTAGAGGTTGCCATTAATAGTCAAAACATCAAAAATGGAATGCATTAAGGTTATTCCTCTAGTATTAGATAAGAATTGATCGTTATTTTTGATTTTAAGCCGATTCCTCCATGTCTTCAGCAATGGTTACCAATAATAATCGAAGCGTCAAAAATCTAATGTAAAATTGTTATTCCTCGAGTATTATATGAGAATCGATTGCTATTTTTGATTTTAAGTCGATTCCTCCACGTCTACAGCAATGGTGACTAATAATAACCGAAATGTCAAAAATACAATATAGAATGGTTATTCCTCAAGTACTAGATGAGAATCGATTGCTATTTTTGATTTTAAGTCGATTCCTCCACGTCTTCAGCAATGGTGACCAATAATAACCGAAATGTCAAAAATCCAATATAGAATGGTTATTCCTCAAGTACTAGATGAGAATCAATCGCTATTTTTGATTTTAAGTCGATTCCTCTATGTCTTCAGCAATGGTTACCAATAAAAACCGAAACGTCAAAAATCCAATATAAAATGGTTATTCCTCAAGTACTAGATGAGAATCAATTGCTATTTTTGATTTTAAGTCGATTCCTCTATGTCTTCAGCAATGGTTACCAATAAAACCCGAAACGTCAAAAATCCAATATAGAATGGTTATTCCTCAAGTACTAGATGAGAATCAATCGCTATTTTTGGTTTTAAGTCGATTCCTCTATAAAGGTAACGGATAAGAAAAGAACGCAGTTGCTATGGTTACTTATAAACTTTCCTCCCAAATTTTTAGCATTTCACAGAGAAAAGCCTATCCACTCTTACTTAGTTAGGTTAAATGAGTCCTATATTACCATAAACAGATCAAATGAATAAATTTTAAAGAATTCAAAAATCTTACTTTAGAGTAAAGTACTTTAAAATATAATTTTACTAAAAACTTTATTTAACCTTTTTTGTCGGCCCCAAGGTACTTAATTAGGATATTAAATTTCATCAAAATTGGTTAAGTCATTTTAAAGATATTTAGAAAAAACTAAAAAAGTACTGAAATAAATAATGTTGTATAATACTAATGTTTGTGGGCCGATATGTACCAAAAACTAATCAGCGCTTCATTTTGTTAAAATGATGGTAGGTTTTCAATTTCATTTCAATCGGTGCAAAGGTGTGGAAAAAATCGTGGACGAAAAAAACGATAACATCCATCCATCCATCCATCCATCCATCCATCCATCCATCCGCACGCACTTCCAAAAAAAAATGGCACTTTTTGGCCTCTCGACGAGATTCCAGGTAATTTTTGGCAAAACCGCCACGTGCTAAAATTCAATCTCATTGAATACTTCAATTTGTGACCTTAATTGAGTCCATGGGTTCCGTAGTCTTTACCTGAGGACCCGTTGAAGTCGCGCTTGCTGCGCGACCGATCATAATACTTTCTCCCATGCTTCGCATTGGATAAAGTAAAAATAAACAAAAAAGTTGCTTTATATTAAATACATAAAACAACTTTTTTATTTTTTTGAATTCAAATTCAAATTCTGAAATTTTATGTTTCTTTTCTTTTTGTTTTCTTTTGTATGTACACCGTGAGAGGCTACATTAGACCTATGTAAATTACATTAATAAATAAGATAATTAAATAAATATTAGAAATGTAGCTGTAAAAGCTTGAATTTTTGTTATTAAATTTATTTAAAGTAAAAAAATTTATTTAAAGTAAAAAAATAAAAATTAAACGTATTAAGAGTAGATATTATATTTAAGTCACACATAATTAATTATAATTATTTATCCGTCTACAATAAATAATTATAATTAATTATGTGTAATTTTAATAAAATTTCTAATCTTAAGTAAATAAATTCTATTGACAAAGGGAGAAATTATTTTCAAACGTTTTGGAGTTAAAATTATTGGATAAAAAATACTTGGTAGGTTTCACATTAAGATATAAAAAAATAAAACGAATTTATTTTTAGAGAATCTTTAATCTCGATATATATATTTCGGGTGACTAACCCATCTCAGTTACTTTCTGTATCTCCTGAAGATGGGTTAGTCACCCGGAATATATATATCGAGATTAAAATTCTCTAAAATAAATTCGTTTTATTTTATATATCTTAATGTGAAACCTACCAAGTATTTTTGATCCAATAATTTTAAAAAATGTTTCACCAAGTACCAACACCAAATTCCTTAAAAACTATTAAAAAACTATTAAAAACTGTTTTCGAGTTATAATAAAAGTTTGTAGATTGTTTTTTTTATAAAAGATTTTTTGATAAATAATTAATAATTTAATCTTTAAGATTTTTCTAGGTATTTATGTTTATATAAAATTGAAAGTTTTTGCCGAGTGTAGCAAAATTTTTATATATTGAATGAGACAATAAAAGAGTGTGTCTTCTGGTGGAATTATAAATTTTATTTATAACGAGACTATAGTTTTGAGAACTTTACCTCCTTCATCAGTCTATTACAATTGATTCACAGGAATTAATGTATGAATGGAAAGACTCTTTTATTGTCTCCTTCAATATGTTTATATTATATGTCAGAAGGATATACCCCCCCCCTACCAGATGTCGAAGATTTGGAGCGGGGTGTTCCGGTACTTTTTTTCCGAGGGTGAACCGGGACCTAATATCGTGTACACCTATTTCCACTTCCACTTTCATTTCCAAGTAGAAGACAATAGATGAACGGGCATAATCTAATGAATTGCAAAATAATTTCAGATAATTCCAAAGACGTGTACGCCTTTTTTTATGATAATGATGAGAGAAGGAGTTACACCAAAAAGATGCAACCCCTAAAGGCCTGGGTTGGACCCTCCATCGTGAAAAGAAGAAGAAATAATTTTATGGGTTGGGCGAGGGTCGAAGGTGTCTGTGGATACGACCTAATTCCAATCGCGGTTCACCCCGTTTTTTCTAAACCGAGATATGTTCCATTAGGTATCTAAATTTTAGAAAGATTATTATTTTTTTTTTTTGGGGGGGGGGGGGGGGGAGGGAGAGAAGAATAATGGTCAAAAACCAAAAAGGAAAATCTAAAAAAAAAAGATTAGCTAATTTGAAAAATTCCACGACAAAAAATTGTTTGAGCGGGGTTGAGATTCAGCGTTCCGGTACATCTTTTTTACTTTAGCACTATATCCCTGATTTAAATCGACCCCTTTCTTTTATAGTTTTACTTAAATTAAAATATTATAGCTAAAAAGTAGATCCTCCGCGAGTTTTTTTTTTAATATTTTCAAAAATCCCCATCCAATTTTTATAATATAATAAAAATTATGAAAAAAACACTCAAATGTGGAATAAAAAATGTAATTTAATTTTAAATCAAAAGTACCTAAAATTTAGTTTTTAGTTTTTGGATTTGTGTTTATTTATTTAATGAAAATAATATATTGTTTGATCATTTATTATACCAACTTCATTGATTTTTTTTATTTATTATCCAGTTAGAGAATAAGGCTACTGTCTGGGGAAGCCGCGCATTTGCTCAGGGCGGCAAATTCCAAGGGTGGCTAATTTTCATCAACTTCTATAACATTGATTTAATACTAGATGAAGGAGGAGGTATCAGCCAAAGATGGAATCACTGGGTTCAATAAAACACCTTTAATGAGACGTTTCGGCCTAAATTTTATTTGGCCATCTTCAGTCAATTAGAGATGTTTTATTGAACCCAGTGATTCCATCTTTGGCTGATACCGTCCTCCTTCATCTAGTATAGTTTCATCACAGCCACGAACTCTTACAATATTCAAACATTGATTTAATTTAATTTCTAGAGTAAAACGAAACTATTGTATTAATATATTAAATTAAATGAAAATATTTTAAATCTCTGAACCATTGTCATTTGTAAGTGAGACGGGTTTTCTCTCAGTAGCGCTTAACAAAGAAAACAAATTTTTTCTTTTTTTTTCTCGAATACAATTTAAATTAAAAAAAATATATTGGCATGTTTATTTCCTCTTTTAATAAGTAGTTGAGTAAAAGTGAAAGTAATTTCAAATTCTTTTGTTTATTATGTAAGGAATGTAAGGCGGCGTCAAATCCATTTTTTGCCACGAGTGTGGTATAAACTCTAGCGCCAACCAGCGAAGGCGAGAGCTTATCAAAATCCTCGGGTTTGTTAAAAATACAAAGGTTTCACGACAAATTCTCCCTTTATCAATTAAGCCTAAGTAGTAATTAAGTACTACTTACTTCTGCGGCCGAACAACATTTCCAATGTTTTAGCCTCCTCTATAATGCCTCGCCATTTTGTCCTATCCCGTGCTATAGAGTTCCAATTTCCTTGAGCACCCAACTCTTCAAGATCTCTGGCTATATTGTCCATCCATCCATCTTTGCCGTGGTCTACCTGGTGGTCTTCTTCCTATCGGTTTTGCTTCGTAGATCCTGCTGATAGCTCGATCTTCATCAGCACGCACCACATGTCCCACCCAAGCCAGCCTTCGTGATCTTATACAGCTCGTGATGTAAGGCTGCCCTCTTAATTCTCTCACTTCCCTTGCACTTCTAAACCTCCATTCGCCGGTAACACTATCTCTAATCATTCCACTTATTCTCTTCAAGATCTTGTTTTCGAAGGACATTAGATTTTTCTGATCAGATAGGGTCATGGTCCATGTCTCACACCCATAGAGCACCACCGGTCGAATAATGGCGTTGTAGATTTTAATTTTAAGTTTTCTTGAGAGATTTTTATTTTTGAGCAGGCTATTTAAGGCTGCCGCACAACGGTTTCCTTTCATTATTCGAGTCTGAATTTCCTTGCCTACTTCATTCTTTGTTGTTATAAGAGTCCCCAAATAAGCAAAATTATCAGCATACTCGTATCTGGCATCCTCACATCTCAAGCTATTGTTGTTGTTGTTGCTATGTCTTGATACTTTCATTGCTTTGGTCTTTTCAGCATTTATTTTAAGACCAACTCTTAGGCCCATGTATTTGATTTTATCATGCATGTCCACCAAACCTTCTTCTCTATTCGCTACAATCGCAATATCATCCGCATATGCAAATACTTTATGCAGACCATTCAGTGGTATTCCTTCTCTCCCTTCATCTAAAATTCTTATAACTTTTTCCAGAATAAGGTTGAAAAGCAGGGGTGATATTGCATCTCCTTGTCGTAGTCCTGTTTTGATGCTAAATGGCTCCGAATACCTATCCTCTACCTTAATATAGGCTCTTGAGTTTTCCACACAGGCCCTGACCAACTTTATTAGTTTATGAGGGAATCCAAACTCGTTCATAATATTCCACAGGCTCTCCCTATGCACGCTATCATATGCCTGCTTGAAATCGATGAAAAGGTGGAAAGTATCGAGCGCAAATTCCCATCGTTTTTCCATTATTTATCTTATACTAAATACTTGGTCAGTTGTAGATCTTCCTTTACGAAAGCCGCATTGGTAATCCCCAAGGCATTCTTCAGCAAACGGAGTCAGACGTTTTAGTAAGATATAACTTAATATCTTATAAGCTGTTGGTATGATTGATGACGTCATGCCATTCTGCCGGAATTTTCTCTTCCTTCCAGACTTTTATTACTAATACATGTATCATCTTGCACAGCTCTTTACCCCCACTCTTAAATAATTCTGCTGTTATTTCGTCCTTTCCGGTTGATTTTCCCTTTTTTAACTTTTTAATTGCTTCTTCTATCTCCTGAATCGAGGGTTCCAGTACATAATTATCCCCCGGGTCCAATGCATTCACCTGTATTGTATTACTCGGCTCGTCAAAATTAAGTAAATCATTAAAATACTCTCTCCAACGGCAGACCACATCAAATCTATCCATAATTTCTTCACCATCCCTATCCAAGACAGCCCTGGTTCTTGGTTTGAATCCGTAATTAAGTAAATAGTATATCATTTCTTTTCCCACAGGTACAACCAAAATAATTAAGTGGGAGATAATTTTAAACCTATTTGTCTCACGGAGAATTTACCACTGATCAAGTTGTTAAAAACTCAGTAAATTGGATTTTATCTAACTTTCTGAGATCTGACTTGTGATTCCGGTTTCTTTCTTTCTTTCTTTCTAATCTATTCAATAATTTACACCCTCTCATCAAATTCTACCATACATCATGTCGACATTGAGCATCCACTATTCCAATATTCGCGGTCTCTTTAGCAACAAAACCTCCGTAAAACCTTCCTTTAAGACCCGCTTCCACAGATACCTTCAACTCCTAGCTAGCCCATAAAATCCCCTCTTCTTCTTTTCACGATGGCGGGGCCAACCCAGGCCTTTAGGGAATTCTCCTTTTTGGTGTATCTCCTTCTCATATAAATATCATTAAAAAATGGAATTTGAAAATTTTGTAAAAATAGTTGCTTTAACAATATTAAGAACAATCTGTTGGCATCTCTATGCCAAGGATGTCCAATCGCAGATACCATTATTAAGCATATTATATCCAATGGCCTCCAATTATAGCCAAGTGATCATTAATGAGTGCTTCATGGTATAGAAAATATATATTAATATATTCTATTATAGATTTTTGTTTCGTTTATTTCGTGTAGTTTTTTATTTATTTTATTATACACTTATACTTCATTTTATTTCAAATAGCTCATTTGTTTTAGAGTTGTTTTTGCATGGTTAAGGCTACGAATTGTTATTCTTTAAACATATCTATCAGTCTATCAATGTAAATTGGTATAAATCTTCGTTTCTCTCTACAGTGAAATTATATTTGATATGAATAGATGACTAAGTTAATTATGGTATAATTGATCTCTGTTCAATAAATGATATACGTATTTTAAGTATTCTCAAATTTTTGGAGCAACTCTAGATATATTAATAGTTAAGATGTCGCTATTTGAACCAAGCACCAATATGTAAATTATGATAATATTGTTATTTAAGTAAAATAGTGGAATAGTTGAATTTAATAGTTGTGTATTTTAGATAAATTAACTTTTAAACTTTTAGTTTAAATTTTTTCTTAAAGCAATTTGAACCGCGAAAGTTAAATAATATGATCAAATTTCTTATGTTAATTCTACATTTAGAAAATTATTATTTTTTGATTTTTTGAAAAAGGAAAAATAAATTGAGCATCCGACGGAACACGAATCCGTGTCTCTCTCATTTATGCGAAGAGCGGCTTACCAACTAGCCCACGGATCCTCCCGCCAGATAAGCTCTTTAGATTGAATGTCATTTTTCTTTTTCGCTGTTCGGTATTTAAATGGAATAATACGTAATTATGACAAGAAATGATATAAACTTGAATATTTTTTATTTATATGTATTTCTGACTAGAAGGTGAGTATTTAGATGTAGAATCTATATTGAATCAATTGAATTATAGTCCAGTCAAAGAATAGGTTCTAGAAAACATTTTAGAGGAGATAATTTTTTTCTTATGGAATGTGTTTGGCTAGTTAGGAGGTAATAATACTTAAAGTTCCCAGTCCTAGCTACCGGGCTTAGGGGTGGAAGGGGGGTGGAAATGTCCCGTTTTTTGGTTTTTTGCTTATACCTCAAAAACGATGGGTCGTAGGAAAAAAGTTACTCTTAGCAAAATAAAAGCGTATAATATCTACTACAAGATTGCTTTTATTTAATTTTTCTCTATTTCTTATGGTTTTTGAGATATTTTCCCGGGAATATCGTTTATGTATGAAAAAAATAAAATTTCCTATATTTTTCGTCAAACTGTTTTGTCTCTATCACCTCAGCCTTTCGTTTTACAGTAAAAGTCCTCAGAAAAGAAGTTGTAGAGCATTCAATTTCCTTTAAAATGATATATACATTTATGATTTTATTTTCAAATCGTCTGGAGTTATAGCAATTTAAAAATTTCAGGTCGATTTATACATCTTGTTAGAAAACTCCGCAATAGCCCAGTATATAGGGAGGTCTCAGCTTACATTAATTGCAGGAAAATATTTTTTTCTAGGATCGTTTGGTATGGTGTCGGTATGCCAAATCTAAGTTTGCGACCTCGAAAGTGTGGGGGACAACTTTTGGTGGCCGAAAAACCTCGAAATTTTCGGACTTTAACCCCAAAACTCGCACTTTTTTCGATTTTTTCCCATTTCGACCATGATGGAGCACGTTTTCGACAAAGACCATTCTATACATTTTTAAACTAGATTAAATTTGCTACAATTTAAACAAAGTTGCATCTTAATTGGATAATGGTAACCCGTGCCGCAATTAGGTTGAAGTTTTGAAAAACTGCAATTTTTTGCAAAAAATCTCAGTTTTCCCTTGATAAAATGAAAAGCACTGATCTTAAAAACTTGATTTCTATCTCATTCTCTAGGAAATTTTATTGACTTGAACGTTTACTTGGACCACTTTTTTGATAAAACTCTTAGATTTATAGATATCCAGAATTTTCCTGACAGGAAATGATCCATATAATACTCCTATAATATAAATAGCTTTGAGAGTAATTGAATTGAAATGAGTAAATGCAAAATTTATAATAAATAAACCGGAACGAGATTGAAAAAGTTTTCCATTAAATGGTGGATTTTGAGCGGATTTATCATCTAATATTTTTCATCTTATATAAAAATTAAGGCAAATTGATTTATCACATTAAATTAAATTAAATTTTTAAAAAGTTAAAAAACAAATGTTTTTCGTGATGAGGGTGTCTGGATTATATATAAATTTCCCTGACTAAATCGTTGGTCAAATTTTTGAGCAATATTTTAAATTAAGTGGATATTGATGACGCATTCCAAAATTCAAAAAAAGAGAGATAATTTAAACTATCTTTTTTATTCAAAAACCTAGGTTTCGGTGGCATATTCCCTCCTTCTTCAAAACCCTGAATGCCTCATCAATATCCACTCAATTCACTTATCAGCCCGTCTCCAAAAACTACTTCAATCTTATTTTAAATTAATATTATGTCACCTGATTTTTAAATTTGTACTTTTTTAAGACTAACTAGTAAATTTTCAAGTTTAATAAAAATTAAATGAAACAATTTTAATTAGTACATTTTTAAAATTAATATAAGGCTTATTTTATTTAATATTTATCTACTCTTATTAAACGAGCAAAAATTGTATATTTATATATATATATATATATATATATATATATATATATATATATATATATATATATATATTTTATTTATTTATATATATATATTTGTATCTTGGTTCTATTTTGAAAACGACTCTACCGATTTTGATGAAATTCACGGGTTAGGGGGTTTTGGGGTTGACAATTCGATCTGTCACGGTCTCATCTTCGACAAAATTGTTTTTGATGGGTTTTTTTCGTAATCAAATTAATTATTCTCAGGTAGACAAATGCCAATCTTATCTTAGGGATTTAAAAAGGGTTCCTCTTTTCTTTTGTACCCAGGCAGACAATGGGTTGGTTTAAATCTTTGTTCTCAAAGGCCTTGAAGAACTTTGTGATTGTGGTGTGTTGTTGTCAAGCATTAACTAAACCCGAACAAAGCTCGGTCTTCCAGGTATATATATATATATATATAAGTATTTGTATTTTTTTTTTTTATTTTAAAAACGGCTCTAACGATTTTGATGAAACAAACTCTATTAACAAGTTTTGAGGATGAGAAAGCGATCTTGGTGCGGAGCGGGGGTGGATGTGGGGGGTGCAGAAGGTGGGGGGCAGTGGTGGGGGATCCGGGGGTAGGGCGAGGTTTCGGGGGTGGGGTCGAGCGAGGGTGGGAGGTGGGGGGTACAGTGGTCGAATACTATATAGATATATTTGTATTTTTTTAATTTGAAAACGGCTCTCAAATAAAAATCGACCTTTTTATCAGAATTTTAAATTAAAAATAATATTAAAATAAAGATTTTAACTGAAGGAAGAAGTTATCCGAGCATCACTCGGTGCCTCCAGGTAAAATAACAGGGTATAACAAAAAAAAAGCGTTCTTTGCAATTAATTTTCAAATTCGCGGATTAAAATTAATAAAAAATGTCGAACTTTCCTTGTTTCTTTCATCTGATATGTATATCCCAAAATCTTTTTCAGTAATTTTAAGTAGGCACATCTTCACTTGTCGCTAATAAAGGAAAAATTACAGTGAATACAGGCTTACATTTTTAGAATGGCGGTCCTGTCAATTTTTAATTCTTTATTTATCAATAATTGTTACTTTTTTAAATTATCTTATATTTAATAAAATTTTAATAATTTATTTATAAACAAAATGACACCTTATTTTTGCAAGTTGGTTAATTATTAACCGAGTTATGGTGGTTTTAGTTATGGTTAGTTATTCTTAAGTAAATGAAAAAAAGATGGTGCTGGATTCCAATACACCTATTGTTTGAATTTTCATCAATAATTTGACAAGCGAGTTGAACAAATCGATGTAAGATGGCAGCATTGGAAAATGAATAAAGTTTAAATTCAAATATTCAAAATTCGATGATGGCCGATTTCATCTCATCCAATTAACTATGACTAACCTATAATAATGACAATAAAAAAACATCATAACTCGATTAATTGTAAACCGATTTTCAAAATTAAGGTGTCATTTTATTCAGAATAAAATGATTAATATTTTATTAAATAAAAGATAATTTGATAAAACTAACTATTGAGATATAAAGGATTGAATAATTGAGATGTAGCCAACATATTCAATTTTGAGATTCTATATTCACTATAATTTTTGACTACTTTATCTATAGCGAAGCATGGATTTTAAAACGACTATAGATAAAGTCTAGCAACTATCCGTTGCAGTTTACTGCGATTTCAATTATATTCTTACGAAAACTTTATTATGGCGTAGGGAGTTGGTGACCCCATTTTCCTGCAATCCTATACATAAATTTTTAAATGATCAAAGAAAAAAATGTATTTTTTCTAATTCCTCAAATATTTATTTATTTTCATTTTTTTTTGTCTCTCTCGTTTGTAGAAGCATAATAATGTTTCTTTAGCTTGTTTCGAGTTTCACTAAATTAATTATTTTCTTCAATGAATGAAAATTTTATATTTATAGAATTTTAAAAATATTTTCGAAGTGGCCAAAAAATTATAGAGCACAAATATTTTTTTTTATGGTACTAAAATTTTTTAATTTTTTTAGTAGATGGGTGATTATGCATGCTTTAATATCAAAATAAATTGCGTATTTATTAATATTTATTTTAAAAGGTCGTCATTTCTTTAATGTATGTCCAAGAATCCCGATTCATCCGTGGTTTGAAAACTTCAATCTTCGTCGAAAACTGATCAATAAAAAAAGTCTCAGAAATAATAGAATGCTCAGATTTGTTTCAAAATACTCTTAAATCAATGGCGGATCCAGGGGGGGGGGCGGAGGCCCCGCTATAGAAGACCCCGTGCCTGGCAAAAAATTTGTAAAAAAAAAACATTTATTTTTTAAAATTGAAAATAAAGTTCTATGTCTGTGGTGTGTGTGGGAGAGGGGGCGGCGTCTCTGACCCCCCCCCGCTTGGACAATTCGATCGCGACACACTTTCGAGATAAAAAGTAGATCTTATATACATCGGGCACCTTATATACATTCTCCCCCCACCCCATTCCTGGATCCGCCCTTGTCTTAAATGTATAGGCTATAAGATAATTAATAAATATACCTGACTTTTTAACATGTTAAACACGGAAAATTTTCCCTGCAACAACTGAATTTTTAATAAACGTTTCTTGTTGAGGGTTATTTAAAATATTTCTGTATATTTATATATCTGGAAGACCGACCTTGGCTCAGGTTTTAGTGATTGTTTATTTGAATAACTAATTGTTTTGTTTTGATTCAACTTCATGATTCATTTTTTAGGCACTTTTTCATAGTTTAATTATAAAAACTATCAAAATATGGCGTTTTGGTATAGAAAAACTCTTTAATATGTAGGTTATTGTTAGTTCGTTATCAAATTTTGTATACAGTTTAGCTGAAAAACTAGTCTGAATATCAAAACAAAATTTCAGATGAAGATTCTTAATATTAAGATTAGGAAGAGCTGATTAGATTTTGGTTGAAATCGAAACAAAAATTAAGTGGAGGAGAGGCTGTTAAAAAAATTTAGTTTATAAAATTTTCAAATTAAAAAAGCCAACAAAAATGAAATTTAGTATAAAAAAAGAGATCTTTAATAAAAAAGACAGTATAAGTAATTATTTTTTTAGGGGATAAAAATTGAGGAGGGGGGTGGGTGCTTCAAAAATAATATAACTATCAATATATCTAACCCCAAGATCCTTTGATCGATTTAATCTGGTCACTTAACAAAAATTTCTTATAACAAAACCAATCTAATCGGGTATTTTAACACATGAGAAATAACAGAAAAAATATTTCTAAATCAAAAGATGATGAAAGTCAAACCTACGAAACTATAGTCTCAAGCTGGGGTTGGTGACTTTTCAACCAGGGGATGCTGTACAAAAAATATCTTTCATTTTTTGAAATTTTATTTGTAATCTTCGCTTTTTTTAAGTTTCATCTAATCCGGCATCATTTTCATTATTTTTCAAATTTAACATTAGATTATTTTAAAATAATATATTTTGGGACCTTCACCCCAAACGGATACTGACTTTGTGTGAGTGAGGGTAGGAGTCAGAAATTAATTCTTGTGACTTCAACTCCGCATTCCCTGAGATGGAAATGGACCATCTTTCACAATGAATCAGTCTGTCCTATAAGAAAATCTTAAATTTCTCCTAATTCTATTGCTATAAGCAAGCTATGACTTGTCTATAACGACTCTTAGTAATTTCCGATCTTATATATTGAGAGTTGTTAGAAATGGATTACTCCAGAGATTCCCGAATCATCTTTATTTATTCCTTTTTTTTTTTGATTATTTCTATTTTAATAGCTCCTAAGCCAGAACAATTTTTATTCGACTAAAAATTCGTCTAGACTTGTCTTTGACATGCTTGAACTGGAATATATATCTACCAGGCAGGGACTTCAAACCTTCTATCGGCACCCTTTTCGGAAAATCATTCATTTTAATTGCCCCTTGAAACTATGCAACAATTTTATTTCATTTCGTGAACCAATATACTTTTTCAAAACAAAAAATGTTTTTTATATAAATATTTGAAAATATTTTGAATAATTTGAAAATCCTGAAATTTTGAAGTCGACCTTATATATTTATGAAATTTTTTTGAAATTTTAGGAATCCGCTTCATACACAGCACGCACGCCTCTGATATATATACAGAGGGGTGCAAAAAATGTATCCACTATTTAAAAGTCCATAACTTGCAAACTAATTGACGGAGTTGTCTCATCTTTGGTGGTGTAATAGTTTGTAGTTCCGGCAATCGCAACACAAGCGTTGTATTGCGTTGTTTTGTTTTGTCAGATGACAGTCGCCAGATAGTCAGTGTTTTGTTCTTAGTTGTACCTAGTTACTCGAGTAAACATGGCTGTCGCAAGGCTTACATTCAATGAAATGAAGTCAGTTTTGAAATGGTATTTTAAGTACGAAAACATTAATGAGGTTCAACGGCAATGGCCATGTAGACAAAGCCGTGAATTTGTCTGGAGTAAATGTGTGGTGTGGGTTGTCTTACGGGGCTTGATTGGGCCATTCTTCTTTGACGGCACAGTTACCGGTGAGGTGTACCTTCAGAAGCTTCAGACATCCATTTTACCTGCCATCCGAGACTTGTATGGAGACGGAAGATTTTACTTTCAACAAGATGGTGCCCCAGCCCACTACCAAAATCGTGTTAGGGCGTATCTCGACGAAAATCTACCAGGAAGATGGATAGGCCGTAGAGGTGCTGTGGAGTATCCACCACGTTCCCCAGACCTAACTCCGCTGGACTTTTACCTGTGGGGAACACTAAAGGACGTCGTTTATCGACAAAAGCCACGCACATTGGATGAACTTCGAGAATCCATCGTACATTCATGTGCAAATATCCAACTGAACACGTTGCAGTCAGTAGTTCGTGCTGCAGTTCGGCGGCATCGTTTGTGTGTGGATGTTAATGGTGACCATTTCGAACACCTACAGTGATATCTTTAAGTTGGACTTTAAGCTACACTTTCACCAAAAATGAGACAACTTCATCAATTAGTTTGCAAGTTATGGACTTTTAAACAGTGGATACATTTTTTTGGACCCCTCTGTATATATGCTTATTTCCATCAATGAGAGGACAACCTCATTGATTTCTTTTTATGAATCTACAACTCTGCAAAACAAAATCTTTTCAATTACATGTGTTTCTATTAATTAAACCTTAAAACCTCTTTACCGAATTTCAGCTTACTATTTCAAATTCTTCATTTACAAAAAATTGACAATTACTAAATTTTAAGGAATTTGCACGGAATCTTTCATTCATCAATAAAAGTCTAAGAAAAGTTAAATGTTGCATGGAGATGGCGAATATCATTTAAGAGAATGCAATAATACTACCGGAAATTTTTGCTAAGAACAAGGTCAGACCAAGAGAAATAGATACTGAGTTTTTTGTTTATACATATTTTAAATTATCTCGACTGACTAAAATGACCTTATCTTTACTTCGACCGCGTTTTTTCTTCTAATTTTATTGTGGTTTCTAATTATAAATTACCACCAAGTTTCTATAATTGATGTGATGTGAAATAACTGATAAACTTATTTTATCACTTCGTCCACTTTCAAAATTGAGGAGTGTAAATTCTAAAGGGTCTAAGTGCTAAATTCAGATATTTTGAGTTATCATGTAGAAAACTTCTATGTGTCTAGCCTAATATATTCCAAAGTTAGAAAGTGCCATCGGTATATTTAGGTCTTCATCCGCTAGGGCAGTGTTTCTCAACCTTTTGTAGAGCGAGGAACCCTAATAAATTTATTTCTGAGGAACCCCTAGCATTAAAATATGAGATATTTAATTTTTCGTCAAAATATCAACATCATGCTACTTTTATAGCTTCCAAATATACCTAACATACCGGCGATTTTTTATGGGGATCCAAAAATAGCCCCCCCGGATCACTTTTGAATATCCCAAAAACTCACACTTTTTTCGATTTTTCCCCATTTTGACCATAAAGGAATACGTTTTCGTTTTAAAAATAATTTTAAGTTAAATGTTACAATAAAATGTTTTAAATTGTTTAAAATGTTGTTCCAAATGATAATAAAAATAAATATTTAAAATAAATTTACCGTGAATTAGCATAATTTTATTTAAAAAGAAAAAATTTTGGGTGGGCCAATTAAGATGGGACGGGGCTCGTATGATAAAGAAATGGAGTTAGCAGGTTTACACTCTAAGCCGACGATATTGTATTTAATAGACATTCTTAATCTAAAATGTGTTTTTCTTGTCTTGTTTTTTCTTTTCATTTTATTTCTATTTTTGCTCACTCACTAAATGTCGCATATGCTTATTTGTCCTATGTATAAATATACTTAATTAAATTTATAAAAAAAAATTTCTTAAAGCTATGCAAATGATCCAACCAGAGAGCAAAAGCTCAAGCGTCTCTCTCGTATTGCTTGTGTGATCTCCATAAGGATTTCTAGCTTGTTGTGGGGGGCGGGGGGGTATGAGAAAGGGCTAAGTATTTCGGGAGCAAAGTATGTACATTTTAATTTTGGAAATAAAAACATTTTTTTTTCAAAAAAATAAATAAAAAATATATATGAAATAGGCCCACTGAATGTATCGACACCATATTGACACCATTTGTTTGTTTTATGGTTAAGGTGGTTTATCTATATTTTGGGCCAAATTGGAGCATAAATACTAGTACCTGGAGGCACCGAGCGATGCTCGGTAACTTCTTCCTTCAGTTAAAAGCTTTATTTTAATATTATTTTTAATTTAAAATTCTGATAAAAATGTCGATTTTTATTTGAGAGCCGCTTTCAAATTAAAAAAAATACAAATATATATAATATTCGCCCACTGTGCCCCCCCCCACCTCCACACCGCTCGACCCCACGAAACGTTTATTAATAGTTCTAACGTTTAGGAAGAACAAAATATGTTAAAATCCACAATCATAATAGTTCTTCAAAGTCTTTGAGAACAATGGATTAATCCGACTCATTGTCTGTCTGGGTACAAAAGTAAACAAAAGAGAAACCTTTTTTAAACTCCAAGATTTGAATCTGTCTACTTGAGAATAATTAATTTGATTACGAAAAAACCTATCAAAAACAATTTTGTCGAAGATGAGACCGTGACTGATCGAATTGTCATCCCAAAAACCCCCTAACCTGTGAATTTCATCAAAATCGGTAGAATCGTTTTCAAAATAGAACCAAGATACAAATGTATATATATACAATTTTTGCTCTTTTAATAAGAGTAGATTTACAGATATATCTATCTCGACCGCAGCGCCACCTATTGGGGCCAAAAATTAGAGAAACAATCCGGAGCACCAAACGAACATATGGTGTGAATATGGTTTTGATACTTTCAGTGGTTTAGGCGTGGATCTATTTCATACATACTCACCAAGGATTTTATATATCTACGAGGAGTGTTCAAATGAAAAGGTAATTTTTAAAATTTCTCGGTCTACGTACATCCTATTTTCAAATTTCTTTTTTTGATATGTTGGTACACATGTCCCCAAAATATGTTGACAATATTGGTCACCTTGTCATATTTAGTTTGTTTTTTGCAGATATAAAGGTTAGAAGTGTTTTGGAGTGCTTGGCGATTTTTTGGTATCGAAAAAAATTGATCAAAGAATTTGTTATAAATTTTGTGTGAAAAATAAAATCAAGTGTTCCAAAGCAATTGAAATGTTGGATGTGGCATTTGTATAGTCTACTTTGAGCAAAAAAAATGTTTATAAGTCGTACAAGCGCTTCACAGAAGTCAGAGAATATGTTAATAACGACACGGCAAGTTCGGTCAAATATGAAAGTTTTGCTCACTGTTTTCTTCGATTACAATGGCGTGGTGTATCGTGAGTTCTTACCAGAAGGACGTACGGTCAATATGGAATATTAGCTTGAAGTTATGCTCTTTTTGAAGCAATACGAAAAAAACGCCCGGATTTGTGGCAAAACAATTAGCTAAGGCGCACACAGAGCTGCGTCACGCAGGGGACGCAGCGTACGCGCAGGCAGTGCAGCAGAAAAAAACTGCGTCGCACAGGTCGACGAAAGCACAGAAGTAAAATGACCGCCTTATGAGAAACATTTATTTTGTAAAAAATATAAAACACTAGCTGAGAAGCCCCCCAAGCCAAGGTGCTACACCCCCTGGGCCCCCACCCTCGCACCCCAACGCCATTCCACCACCGCTTAACCCTGCACCCCAATACGCACCCTTCTTACCTATTTCAACCCCACCTCCACCCCGGGCCCTCTGAATTCCACCCCCGCATCCAGTTTTTGCATTTCTAGCATTCGAGTGGCCCACAGATTATGCATACAAAATTTGGATTAGTTTGTTCGAAAAACAAGAATTTTCATTTTTTCACCCATTTTGGGTGGTTCGTTTTTGCATTTTTAGACTTCTGGGGGGCAACAGAATATGTATACAAAATTTGGTAGAGTTTGCTCCAAGGGCAATAATTTTCATTTTTCGACCCCCCTCCCCCCCCAATTTGGGTGGTTAGTTTTTGCTCATGTGTTTTTTATTTACACCTCTTCAAATGTGGTAGTCTTTATGACCCACCCTGTATAATAAAAATAAACAAAAACAATTATTTATTTATTTATTTATTTTTTTATAAATTTTATTAAACCAATTATTTTACATGAATAAATGTACATACACACAATACATTGTATTTTAGCTTCGATTCCGAAGATTACTTCTCCACCATCGAGTGTCCTGGATCATCTTTTTAGTCCTTGTTTTTATAAGAGGAAAAAACTAATTAAATAAAAAATCGGTTGTCTGTAAAGTCGGTGTACTGACGATAGTTGAACGTGACAACGTCATAAGAAAATACTGATGGAATGGTATTTTCTTATGACGTTGTCACGTTCAACTATCATCAGTTCACCGACTTTACAGACAACCGATTTTTTCATAAAATTCTTCGTTCAGAAAATCATTTTAAATTTACAAAATACTTGAATAAAATTTATTTTTTAAATTTCTACTCGACTGTTAAAATTTAATTTTTGATTTTATTATTTTATAATAATAAATTTTGTATTGACATTATTTCTTTCAGCAAGTAAACTGAATAAAAGTTGTTGTTCAATTAGTTACTTTATTATTTTTGCAAATTTAATTGTAATTTGTTGTAAAAAAGTAATAATTTTGAATAATTTATTATAAGAATAAACTGTGATTAAATTATTGTTCATAAATCTTAAATTTAAAATTTGGAAACATTATTAAAATTTTTGTAACTGTAGCTTTTTAAAAGACCGCCTCAATCTTTGTCGCTCGTTCCGCGCTCTCGCTTGCACTTCAAGCCTTAAATGGAACGCCTCAGAGCGAAGTAACGCCGCATGAGTCATGTTTTTTCGTGCTGGCAGCCGGCTCCATCGAATTATAAGACGTTGTCACGTCAAAACCTCTTTTCCGATAATTATTTCAATTCTATTATTCTCACCAATTATTCATCTCTTCAAAAACAAAAATTTCTTTTTTTTTTTTTTTTTTTATAAATTTTATTAAACCAATTATTTTACATTAATTAATGTATACCTTGTATTTTAGCTTCGATTCCGGAGATTGCTTCTCCACCATCGAGTGTCCTTATTCATCTTTAGTCCTTGTTTTTAGTAAGAGGAAAAATCTAATTAGATAAAAAAACCTCTTTTCTGATAATTATTTCAATTCCATTATTCCCCAATCAAGTCGATTGGATCTCATCAACCTTCCATTCTTCCTCTCCAAAACAAAATTTTTTTTTTTTTTTTTTTATAAATTTTATTAAACCAATTATTTTACATTAATAATGTATACATTGTATTTTGCTTCGATTCCGGAGATAACTTCTCCACCATCGAGTGTCCTTATTTATCTTTAGTCCTTGTTTTTAATAAGAGGAAAAATCTAATTAGATAAAAAAACCTCTTTTCCGATAATTATTTTAATTCCATTATTCCCCAATCAAATCGATTGGATTCCCCCAAAACAAAAATTTCCTAATTTTAATAGATATATAATAATATTTGCTGTAAAGTATTTGTGGGTTTTAATAAAAAACAAATTAAAAAAATAAAAAACTGCGCCCTGGCGTGAATCAGTTTCTGTGGCGTCCCCAAAAGTGGGCGCAGTCGGCACGTGGGGCAGGACTGTGCTGCGGCTCAAAATGCGCGCCTCTACTTAAAAACATGGTTCAAAAAATGCCCTGCCTGCGCTGCGGAGCTGCGTCTCCAGTGTGTGCCCGGCCTTAATGGCTTTAAAGCGCGTACCTGCTCACACATCGTTGCTTATAGGTTTTGGCCAAAAACAACACAGTAATGATGCCTCAGCCACCGTATTCACCGGACTTGCCCCCCTGCGACTTTTTCCTCTTCGCAAAACTCAAAAGACCCATGAAAGGACAGAGATTTGCCACGATCGAGGAGATTGAGACCGCATCGCCGGAAGAGCTCAAGGCCATGCCAAAAAGCGCATATCAGAAGTGCTTCGAGGATTGGAAAAAGCGCTGACACAAGTGTATTATATCTAAGAGGGATTACTTTGAAGGGGACAAAAGATATTGATGAATAAATAAATATTTTTCGAGATAAATAAAAATTTACCTTTTCATTTGAACACTCCTCGTACACTTCCATTGAGCGTCATGATACTCTTAGATGTTTTTTCATTTCGTTTTAATATATTTAAATTTCATGACGATAATTGATGTTCTTGCCGAGAAAAGGTTTCAAGAAAAACAGCGTACGTTATGTTAAGCTAAATACTTTAACAAACTGACACGTGGAGTATTATTTGAATCAATTTATGAACTTGACACCTATAAGGTTGATGATTTGTGAAATGAATTAATTTTTTTTTATTTCTATAAAAAATCGATAATGAATAAATCTAATTGACTCAAAGGTACTAAGTATTTGTTTTCGAAACAAGTAGATATGATATAAGCTTATATTATTAAATGAGTAATTTTTGTATATATAGAATCGGTTTCTTGAACAGGCTATAACGATTTCGATGGAAATCACGAACTAGGGGGTTTTATTGGGTCGACAAATCGATATGTCAGGGTCTCATCTTCGAGTAAATTAATTTGATTGGTTTAAGAAGAAAATATAAAGCAACTACCATATATCCTTGGGAATTTGGGAAAATAGTTGCTTTAAGAGGAAAATATAAAGCAACTACCATATATCCCTGGGAATGTGGGAAAATAGTTGCTTTAAGAGGAAAATATAAAGCAACTACCATATATCTTTGGGAATTTGGGAAAATAGTTGCTTTAAGAGGAAAATATAAAGCAACTACCATATATCTTTGGGAATTTGGGAAAATAGTTGCTTTAAGAGGAAAATATAAAGCAACTACCATATATCATTGGGAATTTGGGAAAATAGTTCCTTTAATAGGAAAATATAAAGCAACTATCATATATCTTTGGGAATTTGGGAAAATAGTTGCTTTAAGAGGAAAATATAAAGCAACTACCATATATCTTTGGGAATTTGGGAAAATAGTTGCTTTAAGAGGAAAATATAAAGCAACTACCATATGTCTTTGGGAATTTGGGAAAATAGTTGCTTTAAGAGGAAAATATAAAGCAACTACCATATATCTTTGGGAATTTGGGAAAATAGTTACTTTAAGAGGAAAATATAAAGCAACTACCATATATCTTTGGGAATTTGGGAAAATAGTTGCTTTAAGAGGAAAATATAAAGCAACTACCATATATCTTTGGGAATTTGGGAAAATAGTTGCTTTAAGAGGAAAATATAAAGCAACTACCATATATCTTTGGGAATTTGGGAAAATAGTTGCTTTAAGAGGAAAATATAAAGCAACTACCATATATCTTTGGGAATTTGGGAAAATAGTTGCTTTAAGAGGAAAAATATAAAGCAACTACCATATATCTTTGGGAATTTGGGAAAATAGTTGCTTTAAGAGGAAAAATATAAAGCAACTACCATATATCCTTGGGAATTTGGGAAAATAGTTGCTTTAAGAGGAAAAATATAAAGCAACTATCATATATCTTTGGGAATTTGGGAAAATAGTTGCTTTAAGAGGAAAATATAAAGCAACTACCATATATCTTTGGGAATTTGGGAAAATAGTTGCTTTAAGAGGAAAAATATAAAGCAACTACCATATATCTTTGGGAAAATAGTTGCTTTAAGAGGAAAAATATAAAGCAACTACCATATATCTTTGGGAATTTGGGAAAATAGTTGTTTTAAGAGGAAAATATAAAGCAACTACCATATATCTTTGGGAATTTGGGAAAATAGTTGCTTTAAGAGGAAAATATAAAGCAACTACCATATATCTTTGGGAATTTGGGAAAATAGTTGCTTTAAGAGGAAAATATAAAGCAACTACCATATATCTTTGGGAATTTGGGAAAATAGTTGCTTTAAGAGGAAAATATAAAGCAACTACCATATATCTTTGGGAATTTCGGAAAATAGTTGTTTTAAGAGGAAAATATAAAGCAACTACCATATATCTTTGGGAATTTGGGAAAATAGTTGTTTTAAGAGGAAAATATAAAGCAACTACCATATATCTTTGGGAATTTGGGAAAATAGTTGCTTTAAGAGGAAAATATAAAACAACTACCATATATCTTTGGGAATTTGGGAAAATAGTTGCTTTAAGAGGAAAAATATAAAGCAACTACCATATATCTTTGGGAATTTGGGAAAATAGTTGCTTTAAGAGGGAAAAATATAAAGCAACTACCATATATCTTTGGGAATTTGGGAGAAATAGTTGCTTTAAGAGGAAAAATATAAAGCAACTACCATATATCTTTGGGAATTTGGGAAAATAGTTGCTTTAAGAGGAAAAATATAAAGCAACTACCATATATCTTTGGGAATTTGGGAAAATAGTTGTTTTAAGAGGAAAATATAAAGCAACTACCATATATCTTTGGGAATTTGGGAAAATAGTTGCTTTAAGAGGAAAAATATAAAGCAACTACCATATATCTTTGGGAATTTGGGAAAATAGCTGCTTATATTTTCATTTTATCGAATAAGCACTTTCGCCAACCCTCCAGTGACTGGAACTCGCTCCCTGCCACCATCTTTCCAGCGACTTATAACCTTCAGCTAATTAAGACCCGTATCCACAGAATACTTTCGACCCCTGACCAGCCCATAAAATTCCCTCTTCTTCTTCTTCTTTTCACGATGAAGGGGCAACCCAGGTTTTTAGGGGATACACCTAAACTCCTTCTCTCATCATTTTCAAAAATTTCCAGGAATAGAGTTGCGTTATTTTTCATCTTAAATCAACTATTTTCTTTTTTAACCGACTTCAAAAAAAGGAGGAGGTTCTCTATTCGACTGAATTTTTTTGTGCCTATGTTACCTCATATCTCCGCCAATTGTGAACCGATTTTGAAATTTTTTTGCATTGGGTCCGGTCTACCAGGTCCCATTTTTTTCATAGGTATTAGACCTTTTTTGTTAGGTTTGTTCAGGACTAGCTTCTTTGTTTATGAACCGATTTCGATGATTCTGTTTTTATTGGAAAGGGGTATCTTAGGGATGGTGTCATATTAATTTGGTCAAGTTCTGATGATAGGATCACTATTCATAACATCACTAAAAAGAGAAAATAAAAATAATTTTTAAGAAAAAATAAAACCGAATTCAAAAAATTAAATGCAACAAATAAAACACACTAAAAGGTATAAAATAATTATTATCTTATTTAGTTACAACTAAACTACGAAATATTAACATGAAATTACTTTTTGAAGTCGGTGTCAAACATATACCTTTTATGAATCGCACTCGACGGATCTTACTTAGTACGTTTGGCGGGTACGCTCGCTTATAGGTGTAGTTTGTTTGGCACCGACTTCAAAAAGTAATTTCATGTTAAAATTTCGTAGTTTAGTTGTAACTAAAAAGATAATAATTATTTTATACCTTTTAGTGTATTTTATTTGTTGTATTTGATTTTTTGAAGTCGGTTTTATTTTTTTCTTAAAAATGATTGCTTCCTATGGTAAACATTTAAAGTTTTAATAAATGTTTTAAGATTGTTTTATGAGAGAATTTGCATTTTTTTTAAACAAAAAACAATCAAAAAATTACTTTTGCAATATTTGGTCCTAATCAGAACTATGTGTTCAAATTTTTAAACCTTGTCCCCTTTAATTTTCAGTCCAAATGAAATCAAAACCTAATCAGCTCTTAATCTCAATATAAAATATCTAAATATAAAACTTGATACCCTTATTATTTTTTGAGCTAGAGTGAAAATAAAAATCCACCCACTGACTAACAAATATATTTTGACAATATATTAGGTTGATGCATAATTATGGAACGTTCGTATTGGCGCGTTTTTCTTTAGCCAAAAATGGCGTTTTGTTTATTTTTTTAAAAAACAATCTTATCTATTTATAGTTAAAAAAAATGCGTGTCAAAACCATATTCATATTCGTCATATTATGCTCTACCACTACGAGAAAGGATGGAAGGCAGCACAGTCATTTCGCAATCTCAACGAACTTTTTGGAGAAGGAACAATTGCAGTACGGAAGTGGTTTGCCCGTTTCAAATCAGGTGAGCACTAGTTTGGAGGATAAAGAAGGAAAGAGGTGGCCATCGGATTTTGATGATCAGGCACTTCTGACAGCCGTGGAAGAGGATGAAAGCCTTACAACAAGAATGCTGGCTGCAGACTTCAATGTCGACCAATCAACGATCGCGAATTCAACATAAACAGCGACGTCTACCTGGCACAGCTTGACCGTCTTCACGGTGCAATCGAGGCGAAAAGACCGCGCAAAAGAACCACATCGTGTTCCATCACGATAACGCACGTCCACATGTTGAGCGCCGGGTCGTCGAATTCATCGCCAATAAGGGCTGGGATCTACTCCCCCATCGCCGTACTCACCGACCGAAGCACCGACGGACTATCACATCAACCGCTCTTTGAAAAACTGGCAAAAGACTAAGATCTACGACGATTTGGATGACTTAGTGGCCGATGTCAAAGCGTGGATTGCCTCCAAGAATCGTGACTTCTTCGCCCGTGGAATCGACCGACTACCAAGCAAATGGGAAGCAGTTATTGAAGTAGATGGTCAATACGTTCCCGAATAATCATTTAAACATGTTTTTGTTAAATTTTATTATTGCTTTTGCTGAATAAAAATATTTTTAAAAAACGTTCCATAATTATGCATCAACCTAATAATTAATATCTGAGGCGACTGTGGGTCAGTGGTCGAGTGTCGGGCCGCTGTCCTGAAGTATGCTGATTCGAGACTGAGTCTCGGCAGATATTTGTAGTCGCCTCCTCTTGGAAAGCAATGGCAAACTACCAAGAGTATAATTGCCTACTCAACCTCTCCCAACTAACCGTTCGGAACCTGCGTTAAAAGTAGGTCCCGTTTATCTGTGTAACAGCCAAACACACTCAGCACAGGTATATTTATAGAGGCGCCAAAACGTCAGGGAGACTTGATATGGTACCTAAAGAAGAAGAAGTAATATCTCTTAAAATATACATTTTTCGATGTTCAATGTAAAAGGTTTTATTGTAAATCGAAACGCCGTAGATTCGCTCAATTTTGTTTTAATCAAAATAGTTTTAGCTGTTTTTGAGATATTTTAGAAAAAAAACAACAACACTATTTTCATTTATGATTAAAATACTTCACCATAAAAAGTAAAAATGTGAAGTACACAATAAAAAACCTAGATTTGTGAAAGTTTATTATTAGCCTTGAAAAAAATTTTTACTTTTTCATCATTATTTTTTTAATTATTTTTTTTTTACCAAGTTTGTGCCATCCGAAATTTTTTTTCTCAGTGGCCTACAATACCTTTGAAAACGCGACGCCAAAGGTTGCTTGGTTTCGATGTTTCCCATATGCCAAGGTTAATATCGCAATCAAAATAAACAATCTTGAATAGAAAAGAACTAATGCACTATATACAATACGTACTTTAATATTTACTTAAATTATATCTATTTTTGCGATGCTTATTTATATTGATATGTTTATGAAATTTTTTATAAATATTTATTATTTTATAATATCGTTTTGTTCTTTTATTTTCTACGATCTCTGTTGTGTATCTAATAACTATTTGTGTCTGGTTATATAATAATACAGTGAACTCTCGTTTATCGGTGGAATTGAGTGGCGCGGCAATCGCCGATAAGATAATTTAGCGGATAACCCGGAAACTAGTCAAAAAAGAACAGAAATCAACAAAAGAATGCTTTTGAAAAAGGTTTATTCAGAGTAAAGTAGGTTTAAAAATTTATTATTTTTACAAGTAAGCATATGTAGGTATGTGTGGGGGATTCTAAGGTAACTGTGGCGCCTCGATCTGACGATGGATTCTTTTTAGAACTAGACGAAATAAGTAGGAAAGTAAAAATAAAATTTTAAAATACAAATTGAAACTGAAATTGAGTTTATGGTCTGGGATGTCTCAAATTATTTCATATCAAGTGAGCGCCAGTGGGCGTCGGTAATTTTCACTTTTAGAACTTTTCATAGGTTCGGTTCTGTTCATCATCTCAGTTCATTTAGATAAAAAAATTGTGTTCCAGAACAAACTTTGGAAGTTTCGGTCAGGATATATTCAGTTCGACTCGGTTCGGCTGCTTTATCTTCATTTCGGGCTGGTTTTTAGGCGATTAGGTTGGCTAACGCTAAAGATATACGAGCCGAACCGAGCCGAACTGAATATATCTTAACCGAACCGGCAACGACTTTTACATATTCGAATTTTTGGGGTATTTACTAATTATTTTTTAATTAGTATTCATTTTTTAAAAGAATCCGATGTCAGTAGCGGCGCCACACGGAACCCCCGTGATACCATGGTTTCCGTGGTTTCTATAAAAAACAAATTGAAAAATAAAAGGGTACCGCGACATTTCAGCCCCCGACAAAATATCCTCCAGACAAAATATCCCCCGACATAATATCTTCTGACAAAATATTCCCCAGTATAAGGGAGAATACAAAAGAGATTAAGTGAGAAGCTTATAATCATAGTTTTGAATAATATAAACAGACTTTCATATTTTGGCGGCTAATTAGCCGTTTGAAAGTGCTGCTGTCTGTCGTGTTTGATTAGGAAAAAATGGGAGCCCCAAACACACCCCGCCCGACGATTGGCTGGTTCGGTTTTCAATGTGTGTTTGATTAGAAAAAAATGGGAGCCCGAAACACACCCCGCCCGGACTAAACTTTCGGAGGTTCGGTTAATATATATTAACCGAACCGGAGTCGATTTGCATTACTCATAAGATTCACGAGGGGAAGGGTTATTTTGTCATGAGATATTTTGTCTGAAGGATATTTTGTCGGGGGATGTTTTGTCGGGGATATTTTGTCGGGGGGTGAAATGTCGCGGAATCAAATAAAAGAAAATAAATACAAAAAACAGTATTTTTTAAGATGGATATCTCGAAAAACTAAGCGAAGTCTCGAAAAATGGTATTCTTCATTTTCCTCTTATTTTGGTGAGTACTATAAGAATCCATCTTCAGATCGAGGCCCCACAGTTACCGTAGAATTGCCTATACGTGCACAATGCACTTAATTACATAGTTTTTAAAGTTTACTTTTTGCACAAAATTACCAGTCGGAAAAGCGACTAATCCGGCCGCGGATAAACGAGGGTTTACTCTATTTAAAAAATATAATGTGTAAGTATTGTAATCTTCTCCCGGGGTTTGACATTTTGAGAGTATTTTTTTTTTTTTTAAATAAATAAATCTTTATTCCTCGACAGGCTTAGAGGCACAAGTTCTCGGTGGCTAGGTCCTCCAAACATCAATTTAATAAATTAACAAGCATTAGCCATCCCAGCATTTGCCATAAGTTGTTAAGGAAACCTGGTCAAAACATTAACAACGATGTTATGATCTCTCTCTACCTCAGCTAATCTCTGCTTGTGACAACTAAATAAAATTTTTGAAGAACTCTAGGACATTAGAACATAAGACTTGATAAAAGAAAAACCGACTTCAAAAAAATTAAATGCAACAAATAAAATAATAGGAACTCAAAAATAAAATAAAATGCACTAAAAGGTATAAAATAATTATCTAATTTAGTTAGAACTAAACGACGAAATTTTTACACGAAATCACTTTTTGAAGTCGGTGCTAAACATATACATTTTATGAATCGCACTCGACGGATCAAGTACGTTTTGTGGGTAATGAAGACAACATTGCGTAAACTCGCTTATATAGTTTGTTTGGCACCGACTTCAAAAAATAATTTCATGTTAATATTTCATCGTTTAGTTGTAACTAAATTAGATAATTATTTTATACCTTTTAGTGCATTTTATTTTATTTTTGAGTTCTTATTATTTTATTTGTTGCATTTAATTTTTTTGAAGTCGGTTTTATTTTTATTTTTTATAATTATTTTTATTTTTCTCTTTTTAGTGATATTATAATAGTGACTTAAGATAATATTTTGTATGCATCTCGTAAGAGAAAGCGTGGGGCGAATGAATTAGAAAATGATAAAAAAAATTTAATTCATAAATATAGAAATTCGCTCGAAACGTAAGCGGGTTTTAAATGAACGTTTTAAGATTGTTTTTTTTTATAAAAGATTTTATTTATTATAATTTTGATTATTTGTTCATAATAATTGGATATTTACATTATTTAGTCATTGATCATATCATCAGAACTTGACCAAATTAATATGGGACCACCACTAAGGTACCTCTTTTCAATAAAAAAGAATCATCGAAATCGGTCCACGTGGCAATAAAATCTCGCTGAACATACATAAAAATGAATGAATAAATAAATAGTTAGGTATCTTGACTACCTTGGAGCTATACTGATTCAAACGCAGAAAGAATCATTAAAATCGGTTCATAAACAAAGAAGTTATGCGTGAACAAACATAACAAAAAAGGTCAAATACCAATGAGATTTATATTTTTACCAATCAGAAAGCTATATTGAACCCAATGCAAAAAAAATCATCAAAATCAGTTCATAACTGGCGAAGAAATCAGGTAACATAGACACAAAAAAAAATCAGTCGAATTGATAACCTCCTCCTTTTTTGAAGTCGGTTAAAAAGCTCGTTGGAAAGATACAATATATTCCTTAATATTGTGGAAACTATGCCAAAATGTAGATTAAGATACATGCTTTCATATGAAAATAAAATTGTTATGAAAAGTATACTTGTTTTTTTTTTATTTCAAAACGGTACTTTCTTTAGAAATATACCTCGTATTATTATTTTTTTTCTTTTGTATGATATATGATTAATATAAAAAAACCTGTTTTAATAAATTAATTATATTGACAATATAAATTAAATGTAAATTTTTTTTACCTTAATATTCGAGGTACTCGAAGTTGAAACATGTGTACTGTCTGCGGAATCACTCATTATAATACAGAATAATAAAAATAAAAGCTATTTATTCACAGAAATAAATTAAACTCATTAAAATAACAAACAAACTTAGGTAAATAATAATTAGTACCTGTCCACCGAGCGATTGTCGATAACATCTTTGATTCAGTTAATAGCTATATATTAATTCCCGAACCCCCATCGCCCCCCAAACACCCTCGACCCCACCACTTCACCCCACTCCTCCACCCACATTCCCCCACCTAGACCCCCACCGCATCCCAATTTCGCTCCACCCCCGAAACCACTTCCCCATGTACCCCCACATCTCCCTCGCACCCCCCCCACCCAGTTTTTGCATTTCAAGTCTTGTAGTGACCCACAGATTATGTGTATATATGTATACATGTATAGGTATATAAATAAATACTGTTTAATAATTTTTTTTAATTAAATAACAATTTTTGAGTTAATCAATTGAATTGCCAAATTCTAATACAGAAAAATACGCTTGTGGGATTTAAAATTTGATTTTTAATCAATTAAATTTTCAATTTTAATTTTTATTTTTATTGAACCTGTAACCAAAATAAAATTGCCGCGGTTATATCCCGGGAGCCTAGTGTCTGAACAGTGAACTATTCGAGCAGGAATGACTCTATGACGTGGAGGCTAGTCGAGTGAGTGATGACTAATGAACATGTGGCAGACAGATGATATATGGATGCCGCTTTGTCAAGTAATAGTGGACTTGCGCGGATCTGTTTTCGTTTCGTTTTTTGTTTAACGCGTACCGTGTGCCGTTAATATTGTTGTTATCGTGGAAAGATAATTCAACAATTATTTATATATATATAATATATATATCTTATATCTTAAATATCATCAAATATTTAAGTTATTTATTTATAGAAATGGCCGATTGCCTAATTCAAATACAAATATTGTTTTGATAATATAATTATCTGTTGTTCAATTTTTAAATTATATAACTATATTTAATTAGTAAAACCAAAGATTTGTTAAACACGTTGTTATACCTATATACAAAACCCGTTTAAAATAAATATAATATTTTAAACAACAAACATTTATTATTTTATTTATTTTTGCCTTCAAAGGGCAAAGTGTTAACTGGCGAATTTTCCAGCCAGTACAATGGCGCCCGACCAAAGGACCCTATTTTTTGTTTACGTTCCGTATCTTAATTAATCATTTGTGATTTTGTGACTACCGATTATAAGGAAAGAACAATATGGCGACCGAGCGATTCGTGGAAAAACTAGTGGCCGAACGAGAAGATTTATTCGACCATGTTCGGTTCCTTTACGAGAAATGTACACAGCTGACCCCTTCTCAGGTAGAAGATTTTAAAATTATCCTAGAGATGTTACCAGGGTTGGAAACTCAATTTGGGGAGGTCCAGAAGGGCATTCGCATGTGTAATTGCCGCACTTCTGATCCCAAAGAAAAAATTGAGATCCCGAAAACGTGGGTGGCCTTCACCGATATCATCGACGCCATAATAAACAAGTATCGAGCGTTGGTAAAACGTGGAGGAGTGCCACACACAGGAGTTCTTCCTTCTGCCATCCCTAGTACCGATCCCAACATAACTTTCGACTTTACCGTTCTGCCCCATACCGATTTCTCGTCTTCTATCGTATCGCCAGGTCCCATTCCTTATCATCATATCGTCCCGTGCTTCTCCCTTTATTCATCTCCTACCATACCGTCTCGTACCGTCCCGGACCCATTAATAAAACGGGAAGATTTAGAAGTAGATAAACAAGTTCAACTATATGAAAATGTTGAACATTTTGGAGAAGTTGAACACTTTGAAGAAGCTGAAGACTATTCAGAGGTTGAATACTCAGAAGTTGAACATTTGGAAAAACCTGATGAGGTGGTTAATTATGATATTGATGAAGTTGTTAATGATGATGTTGATGAAGATGTCAATGATGATGATCTTAATGAAGATGATGAAGTACCTGGTGAAATTGTCAATTCTGAGAGTGATCATGATGTAATTGAACAAGAAGAACCCGGTGATAATATTCATGAAGATAGTGATCCGGATGATCCTGATGAGATTGATCAAAATCAAATAAGGGAGGTTGAAAATATTTCTTTGGATAATGTTAATGAAGACTTTGATGAAGAACTAATTGATAAAAAACCAAATATTCAATCCGTTGAAGAAGAAGAGGAATCTGACACAGTGATAACTGAAGTAAGCCCTGAAACTGTAATTTGTCAGCCCCTAGAAACAGCTGAAGAAACGTATTCTAGAGAGGATGAGACAACTGATGTACAAAATGGAGATAAATACAATTTAAATTTTCCAGTCCCAGTGCCATTTCCCATTTATGTCCCGTGCCCCTTTTTCACGTTTAGCTTACCCTATCCACATCCTTTACCTTTTGATCCGGGTATATAAAAACTATCGGAGGAAGGTGTTCTCGACCCAGAACCTTCCCGAGCTCCCGGAACTTTCCCGCTGGGGGGGGGATATGTAACCAAAATAAAATTGCCGCGGTTATATCCCGGGAGCCTAGTGTCGGAACAGTGAATTATTCGAGTAGGAATGACTATGACGTGGAGGCTAGTCGAGTGGGTGATGACTAATGAACATGTGGCAGTCAGATGATATATGGATGCCGATTTGTCAAGTAATAGTAAGACTTGCTCGGATCTGTTTTCGTTTCGTTTTAGTGTTTAACGCGTACCGTGTTGCCGTTAATATTATTGTTTATCGTGTGTTTGAGTATTGTTGTTATCGTGGAAAGATAATTCAACAATAATTTATATATATAAATATATATATCTTATATCTTAAATATCATCAAATATTTAAGTTATTTATTTATAGAAATGGCCGATTGCCTAATTCAAATACAAATATTGTTTTGATAATATAATTATCTGTTGTTCAATTTTTAAATTATATAACTATATTTAATTAGTAAAACCAAAGATTGTTAAACACCTTGTTATATCAATATACAAAACCCGTTTAAAAAAAATATAATATTTTAAACAACAAACATTTGTTATAGTATTTATTTTTGCCTTCAAAGGGCAAAGTGTTAACTGGCGAATTTTCCAGCAAGTACAAACCAATTATTTTACATGAATTAATGTATACATTGTATTTGAGCTTCGACTTGGAGATTACTTCCCCACCATCGACTGTCCTTGATCATCTTTTTAGTCCTTGTTTTTAATAAGAGGAAAAAACTAACTAAAAAAAACCTCTTTTCCGATTTCTCTATCAATTAATTATTATTTTTTTTTTATAAATTTTATTAAACCAATTATTTTACATGAATCAATGTATACATTGTATTTTAGCTTCGACTGCGAAGATTACTTCTCCGCCATCGAGTGTCCTTGATCATCTTTAGTCCTTGTTTTTAATAAGAGGAAAAAACTAATTAAAGAAAAAACCTCTTTTCCGATAATTATTCCAATACCATATTGAATCCCGCTACCCCAATTCCCTCCCCTCCTTTCCTCAATCAATCAATTAATTTTTTTTTTATAAATTTTATTAAACCAATTATTTTACATGAATTAATGTATACATTGTATTTTAGCTTCGACTGCGGAGATTACTTCTCCACCATCGAGTGTCCTTGATCATCTTTTTAGTCCTTGTTTTTAATAAGAGGAAACAACTAATTAAATAAAAAAACCTCTTTTCCGATAATTATTTCAATTCGTCAATCCTCATCAATTCCTAATCAATCAATTAATTTTTTTTTTTTTTATAAATTTTATTAAACCAATTATTTTACATGAATTAATGTATACATTGTATTTTAGCTTCGACTGCGGAGATTACTTCTCCACCATCGAGTGTCCTTGATCATCTTTAGTCCTTGTTTTTAATAAGAGGAAAAAACTAATTAAGAAAAAAACCTCTTTTCCGATAATTATTTCAATTCCATTATTGCAAAATCAATTCATTCCAATCAACTCCTTTTCAATCAATTAAATGTGTCTAACTTTTAATATACATAATTATAATTGTAATAATCTTATTGTGGGATATAAAATTAAAAAACCAATTATTTATTAAAAGGAAATTGAATAAAAATGTAATAATACATTTTTGTCGAGACAATCACCTGTGAATAATTGTTTCAATTAACAAAAAACACATCAAAAATAACTTAGCCGAAGATGAGACCGTGACAGATCGAATGCCCAACACAAAACCCTCCTAACCAGTGAATTTCATCCAAATCGTTAGAGCCGTTTTCGAGAACCCGACCGGATATATATAAACCTTGCTCGTTTAATATACGCGTAATAAGATTTTCAAACCAGGTGTGTATTCATAGAATTCAAATAATTAGTGAATAACTTAAATGGATAAATCTTCTTCTTCTTCTTAATAAGTTCTTTCTTGCGCCTGTTTTGTCCAATTTATTAATTAGTCGGTGACAATAGATTGATGCCATCTTTTTTGGCCTTCCTCTGTTTCTTGTTCCTTGTGGACGGTTGTCTCAAACGATTTTTGACAAACGGTTTTCAGGCATCCTCTCAAAACGATCGGCCCAGCACTTATTTTAAAAAACAAATGTGGACTTTTCTATATACTCTAAGATCCCGACTTAGGTCAATCTTCACCTATCAAGTTTCCTAATGAATGATTATTTTGATAATATAATGTATTAATAAATAAAACTTGATAGGGTCGACATCCAATTTCCCTGCATAACTCTTTTTAATAAAAATTAAAATGTTAATTTTATTACATAAATGTAGTTATCGAGTTTCCGGTTAAATATATTACCAATCGAGAGTAAAATATCTAAATGAAATGCCAAAGTTGGGTCGTCATTTTTTCCCTGCATAAGTCCAGGTAAACAAGGTAACTTCGAATTAGTATTTTGTAGTTATAGAGTTTCCTTTGTCAATCATATATGAAAATGTAGATAATTAAAAAAATTAAATAAATAAATAATAAATTTAATAAATTAGACCATTAGTTAAATATTATCTTTGTGAATTGGTGATATATTAATTGTGAGATGTAACGTGATATATTGTTAGAATGTTTTTATAGACTGAAGATGGCATTGAGTTAATGCCGAAACGTCTCTTGTTTCAAATAAAATTAAATTATAAACCCTGATGAAAATTTTTTATTGAAAAAAATAAAAAATAACCATCATTCTATAAGGACTCGATCTTCCTACTGTGATTCAAAAGCCTCGTTCCTGATTATAAAAAATATTATAAGAATCAAATAATTACTATTCCTGACTAATAAATTAGATAAAATAGCTATGCAAGGAAATTGGATGTCGACACTATCAAGTTTAGTTTATTAATACATTATATAATCAAAATATTACTTTCATTAGGAAACTCGATAGGTGAAGGTCGATCTAAGTCGGAATCTTGTACTAATATCAAATTCAGGATTTTAAAAATCAAAATCAGACTTTTTCAAATCAAATTCAGGATTTATTAATAAACAGTTGAAAAAATAGAAAAATAAACTACAACGGATCGTTGCTAAAGTTTATCGAAATTCATTTGAAATATTAATATGTTTATTCCCATATTATTAATCAGATATCACTTTCAATTTGCAGTTCATGTTGACTTTAATTCAAAAATAATGATCGATTCTCATTTAACAGTCGAGGAATAACCATTCTATATTGGATTTTTGACGCTTCGATTATTATTGGTAACCATTGCTAAAGACATGGAGGAATCGGCTTAAAATCAAAAATAACGATCGATTCTTATCTAATACTAGAGGAATAACCTTATTGCATTCCATTATTGATGTTTTGACTATTAATGGCAACCTCTACTGAAAACGTGGAAGAATCGACTTAAAATCAAAAGACTAAATTCTTTTATGGCAAACAACTCAAGCTTGAGTTGTTTGTCATAAAAGAATTTAGTCTTTTGATTTTAAGTCGATTCTTCCACGTTTTCAGTAGAGGTGCCATTAATAGTCAAAACATCATAATGAATGCAGCAAGGTTATTCCTCTAGTATTAGATAAGAATCGATCGTTATTTTTGATTTTTTTTTTTTTTTTTTTTTATGATAATGATGAGAGAAAGAGTTACACCAAAAAAGGTGCAATAAATCAGTCATTGAAATCGGAACACAAAGCTGACATTTGCATGAACATTTAATTGTTTTTTGTGATTTTCTCAAACTATAATGTTTTTTTTTTGTTTGTTTTTTTATCTGTGTAGGTACTTATCAAGTGTCATAAGTTGTTTTCATTTAGTTATTACCTAATTTGGCTCATTTGTACATAAATACAGTATTTGATTTGTAGTAAAAATATACATATTAAGTTAAAGAAAAATTTTTATATTTAAAAAATTTACACTATTTTTATGAAATCAGGCCCCTAAGACCATAGGCCTCCCCCAAGTTTTCCAGGTCATTCTTTGCCTGATAACTCTGCTCCAGTCTCTTCCAGCTTCCCTGGCTTTAAATCGTCTGGTCATCTTGTCAGTTGCCTTCCATATTTCCTCTTCTTATCGAAGGGTTACCATTCCGTTGATAATTTTATTTATAAGTATTTAGTCGTGTATAAATTTAAATTCGATTGAAATAAAGGAATGGCGAATATATTAAGAGTGTTGCAAAATAAATAATTTAATCGTTCATATTACGTATAAGATAAGTCGCAGAGTTTCAGGATTTGAAACCTAAGCTATTTAGGGCCAGTTTCATAAAAAAAAAATAATCCTCGGCTTACTCAACTCTAGGTTGAGAGTTGTCCTGGTGTTCCAAACAATATGAATTTCATAAAACAAAATAGTGTGGAGTTAGCTCACCCTGAGTCAAGGGTAGGAAAATAGGTTGGCAACGGCCAAATTCCCTAGATTTTAGTTATTTTTAGAAGAAAAAAAACAATTATGTTTAAATTTTTTCGGGGTTTCGGGGGTGGGGGTCCAAGGGGCGTTTGGTTACCGTGCATCGCTCTGTGGCTCCAGGTACTATAGTTTTAAACATCACAATCTGGGTGGGATTGGTCATGAAGTAGATTATCCTTGTTAATATGTATGTATATTATTTGCGAGGGGTGAACCGCGATTGGAATTTGGTGTACACTTCTTTGGAATTATGTGGAATTATTTTGGAATTCATCACTTCATCTATTGTCTTTTACTGGAAGTAGGTGTACAGGATATTGATTCGCGGTTCACCCCTCGATTATTTGTTTTTAAATCTTATAGATTATCTTAAAAACTTCAATATTAATTTTTTTTAAACTATAATAACGATAATAACAATCATTAATAAGGTTAATCTACACCGCGACCAGGTCAAATCTTGACAATTCTTTACTTTTCTTGTTATGTTTTAAATTATATAATCGCCAAGTTTTGGGATTCCATTTATAATTTTATATCGGGCCGTATTCATTGCAGTGCTGGGCCGGATGCGGGTTGGACACTTGACAGCCCCGGTCTAGAATAAGTACCTCGAGATTTCGGCAAAAATGGAAGAACTTGAAGTACATGTTTTACTTGAAGATTTTTGGTATTTTAAAAATTTCTTCTATTGGCATTTTTTAAGTTTTCTGAAAACGGCTTAGGCGAATCCAAAATTCAAGTAATTTTAATTAATAAAATTGGTATGGTGATTTCAAATAATGGAGAAACTAATGTGAAAGTCGTGTGGTGCTCACACCAGTTGATTATTATTTATTATAATTCTTATAACAAATAACAAATAAATGAGACGGGAGTATATGTATGCAATTGAATTCTTTACATAATTATTATTCGTGTCTAATTTTACCTTGAATACATAGACCACGAATTTGTAATTAAACAAGTAGGTATGCTAAAATATGTTTTATTTCCTAATAGATAAAATACTATAATAACTACACACGTGTCAAATCGAACACGAAGCCGCAAGCGATCAATTTTAAAACGAATTTCAAAGAAAAAGTGAAACTTTTTTCAAGACTCGAGATGCTATAAGAGGTGAATTAATATGTAGTTTTAAGGCGGTTCGGGACAGCTTATTATCTATCTGGTTGATCTTCGAAAAAATAGTTTACATTTCTGCAGAGTGACAACGTCTGCCTACTAAATTTTTTAATAAAAAAATCGGTTGTCTGTAAAGTCGGTTTTACTGACGATAGTTGAACGTGACAACGTCATAAGAAAATACCATTCCATCAGTATTTTCTTATGACGTTGTCACGTTCAACTATCGTCAGTAAGCCGACTTTACAGACAACCGATTTTTTTCTTAATTTTAAAAATATTGAAAGCAACAGATAATAAATTTTATTTGGACGATATTTTATATGTTAATATTTGCAAAATAGGTATAGGGGTATAGCAGTGGGGCGCAACCAGATTTTAATAAGACTAGCACGGGAAAAATATATTTACTTGCATTCTTAAAAATAAGCAACAGTCTCACTTATGATAATTCTTTTGTTTTTTGTCTTAATTTTTAGTGAAAATATTTATTAAAATTTACCAACTATTTTTCTCATTTTTATTTGTTAATTTTTTCATTTTTACTTTTATTATTTTCTTTGTCCTGGGGGGCTTCAGCCTCCCCCCATCCCCGTGGTTGTGCCACTGAGGTATAGGCTAATATTTATAAAATAGAAGTTAGTTTCGATAAAGCAGGTTCATGTTCGAATCTGGCGGCTTAACTGGCCCGCCCACTTCTTCTGATTGGATCGCACGGTGGAATTTCCTGTATCCTCGTGCCTCTCACTCGCTCTCATTGTGAGCGCATAACGTGAGCGGAGCGTAACGCAGTTTCTTGAAGTGTCACCCGGCAAACCAATTTATAAGACGTTGTCACGTCAAAAAAAATTGTTAATAATGAGGTTAATTTGGAATAAAAATCTTTCTTTTGATAATCTACTTTTATTAAACGAGCAAAAATTGTATATATATCCGATCGGGTTCTCGAAAACGGCTCTAACAATTTGGATGAAATTCACGGGTTAGGAGGGTTTTGTGTGGGCGATTCGCTCTGTCACGGTCTCATCTTCGGCTAAGTTGTTTTTGATGGATTTTTGTTAATTGAAATAATTATTCACAGGTGGTTGTCTCGATAGAAATGTATAATTATATTTTTATTCAAATTCGTTTTAATTTCTAATTGGTTTTTTAATTTTAAATTCCACTAATAGATCATTACAAATATTATTATATATATTTTTTTCTTAATTTTCTTCCAGAACTTAAGTGACTTGATTTAAATTTTTCATTAAATTGAAGGGTTGGTTTTGTCACAAATATAATAAAACAATAATTTTAGTAACTATTAGAATTATTTAATTGATAACTATACAGTTTCGCTACACTGGTCGACCATCCTCAGTAGTTATCTCGTTCAAGAACCGGAATTTGTCATTTCCATGAAACATTCATTCTTAAATCTTCAATATAAGACAGATCACACAATTATTACAATCACACACATATATATATATATATATATGTATATATATGTGTGTGATTGTAATGAATTGTGTGATCATGTCTATATTGAAGATTTAAGAATGAATGTTTCATGTGAAATGACAAAATTCCGGTTCTTGAACGAGATAACTACTGAGGATGGTCGACAAGTGGTGACCGAAACTGTATAGTTATCAATTAAATAATTCTAATAGTTATTAAAATTAATGTTTTATTATATTTGTGACAAAACCAACCCTTCAATTTAATGAAAATTTTTTTCTTTTCTTTTTATTGGCCTCGGGAACATAGATGCCCATTTAGCCAATTATCTATAGTATATATTAAAGTTATACAATTTAATTGATGGACTCAAAAGTTGTTATTTAATTAAAAAAATTATACGGTATTTATTTATATACCTAAACATGTATACACATAATCTATGCGCCAGTACAAGGTTTGAAATGCAAAAACTGGGTGAGGGGGCGGGGGCGAGTGTTGAGGTGAAGGTGGGGGAAATTTGGGTTGTGTGGTGGGGCGAGGAAGTGGTTTCGGGGGTGAGGGCGGAATTGGAGTGGGGTGGGGGTATAGGCGGGGGTAGGGGTGAGGTGGAGGTGTGCAGGAGGTGGGGATGAAGTGGTGGGGGTCCCGGGGATTAATATATAGCTTTTAGCTGAAGCACAAGTTACCGAGCATCGCTCAGCGGCCAGGCACTACTAGACTGGACCCAATGCAAAAAAAATTTCAAAATCGGTTGGGAATTGGCGGAGATATAGAGAAGATAAAAAAAAAAAAAAAAAAAAAAAATCAGTCGAATAGAGAACCTCCTCCTTTTTTGAAGTCGGTTAAAAACAGGAGGACACTAATTTAAATTCGAAGAAAACTGAAATAGACTTCAACAACACGAAGTGTAGTGTTGGACAACGAATTAGAAAATTGGATTTTTTTTTTTTTTTTTTAATGCAATCGAATGCAAGAAGGGGTGCACCAGTAAAGATGTAGCCCCTATGGATCTCGAAAGACCCTTGCATTACCGAAGAGAAGGGAAAGTTGATTAAGTGAGAGGGTGTAGACGTAGGTGTCTATGCACCCTGGTTTTGAAGGTTTGAAGATCATAGGTGCTGGGAAAGATAGAGGCTGGGAGAGAGTTCCAGTTCCTTGAAGTCATGGGGATATATGAATTCGCGAATGAAGTGGTCCGGCACTTTTCTAATTTGACCGCGAAAGAGTGTTGGGAGTCGGCAAAACGTGTGCTGCGTGCAAAGCATGCTTTGGGGGAATTATTGATTTTATCTCATCAGAGCACCTGCCGTGATAGTATCTATAGAAAAGGGAAAGGGCAGAGACATCTCTTCGATGAGCCAGCGAGTCGAGGGAGTCGGTGAGGGTAGAATCGTCAATTAGCCTGACGGCTCGTTTCTGAATTGCATCAAGGGTAGCAAGAGAATATTTTGAGGCTCCTCTCCATAGATGAGAGCCGTATTCGAGATAGGGGCGGATTTGGGCCTTGTAGATGGTGAGAAGTTGTGGGGGTTTGTAAAATCGCTTGGACCTGAATAAGAAGCCAATCTTCCTTGCTGCAGATTTCGCCACAGAGGAGATGTGTTCATTCCAAGACAGGTCAGATGCGACATAGACGCCCAACATGGATAGGCTGTCACACATTTTCAGGGTATTCGAATCGAAGTTAATATCAGGGAAATCTCTATTTTCGCGCCTAGAAATTAGACAACATTGAGTCTTATTTGAATTAAAGTTAACTAAATTTTGAGAGCCCCATTTATTCAGTTTGTCTAGGTCGAGAGTAATTGAGGAGGCAATATTGATTCGATTATTCGGGAGAGAGGGTTTGCCGTGTAGAGTGCTATCGTCGGCGTAGCAATGAGTGGGGTTTGCCGTTTGATCAATAAGGTCGTTTATATAAATAAGGAAGAGTGTGGAGGAGATTACAGAGCCTTGGGGAACACCAGAGTTTGTGGAGAACGATTCAGATGATGTTCCATCCACCACAACTTTTATACTTCGGTTTGTCAGAAAGCTTTCAATCCATTTGCGAAGTGTTGGTGTGAATCCAAAGGCTGGTAGTTTGGCAAGAAGATTTTTGTGCCAAACCTGGTCAAAAGCTTTGGAGATATCAAGGGCTACCGCGAGGGTTTCTTTTCCGGCCTCTAGAGTATTGTTCAAGGTGTGGGTGACATAGGTTAAGATGTCGCCTGTGGAACGATTTTGTCTGAATCCATATTGCCTATCGTGAATTAATTTATTGTTTTCTAAGTGATGAAGGACGTGTTGGTTTATGACTAATTCCATTAATTTGGAAAGAACAGAGGTGATCGAGATAGGCCTGTAATTAGAGATTTGTGATGTGTCTCCTTTTTTAGGAATAGGTGTGACTCTGGCTATTTTCCAGCTTTTGGGGAATATGCCCGACTCGTAAGAGAGTTGGAATAGCTTGGATAAGATAGGGGCAAGTTCAGGGGCGCATTTTTTAATGAGAATTGGTGGGATGTTATCCGGGCCTGCGGCGGATTTGGAATTTAATTTATTAATGGCTTTTATGATTATTTGGGGCCTGAAAATTATTTTGCCCATGAGGTTGGTTTGGGGGGTATAAGTGGGCGGGTTAAGCCCTTTGTCATCTAAAGTGGAGTTAGTTGCGAAATAGGATGCTAGTGATTCGGCTTTTTCAGCGGGGGTCGTGGCTACTGAACCATTTGGGTGAAAGAGGGGCGGAAGTGAGGGGGACGCGAAATTTCTATTTATTGCCTTGTGTAACGAGAAAAAGGCCCGTTTTCCATTGGGGCAAGATGCGAGACGGTCAGCTATCCTCTGGTCGAATGATTTCTTTGCCTCAGAGATGATTTTTTTGCATGAGCTTCGCGACTTGGTAAATGCAACTCGGTCACATTCTAGCTGTGAAAGTTGCCATTTCTGAAAAGATTTGTTTTTTTCACGGACGGAATCTGCGCATTGTCTACCAAACCAAGGCTTAGAATCCTTGTTCCCTTTAATCAATTTTGAGGGGATATAGGTTTCTAAGCCTATTTGAATTGCCTCGTTAAGGGCGTCTGCGAATTCTGAAGCGTTTTTATCTCTGATGCAGAGTTCATTCCACTGGTAAGCGGCAAAAAAGTTACGCATGTCATTCCAATTAATGTTAACGTTATCGACTAGCCATATTTTTCTGGGGTTGGAGTGGGGTGACGGGGGTTTTGGTAAATTGGCGGAGGTTTTAATTTTTATCAGATTGTGGTCAGATTTACCTAAAGGGGCCGAAATTTTTGCTTCATAGGACGAAGGGTGGGAAGTGATGAAAAGATCGAGAAGATTGGATTTTTCATTGGCTTTGTCTGGGATTCTTGTGGGGCCGTTAATAATTTGAGTGAGGCCACACGCCGTTGAGAAGATTTCAGCGTCGGAGCCTGCGGGGGAATTATGGCTAGAAAATTTTAGCCAATTTTTGTTGTGGACGTTAAAGTCACCTAGGAAAGATATTTCAGAAGATGGAAATTCTTTCAGGATATTGCAATGGCACTCAAGGAGGTAGTCAAAAAATTGTTTGTATCTGGGGTCTTTGGGGGGCAAATATATTATGCAGAAAAATTTAGTTGAATGGCCTAACGTGATTTTGATCCATATGGCATCGAATTCATTGGATTCTAGATTAGTTAAACGCCTACTAGGGATGTCCTTTCTAATATAACAGCAGACCCCTCCTTTTTTTCGAAATTTTGAATGAAGTGTATAGTTTTCGAATTGGTAGTCACGACCGTTAGATTTATTCGCGTCAATTATAGTTTCGGATAGGCCTAAAAGAGCAGGTTTTTCATGTTCGAGATGTTGAAATACGTCGTGTAAATTCGAATTGCGAGATAGACCGCGAATGTTGCAGAAATTGATTTTAATTGATGTCATTAGTAAGGAGAGTTTGAGGTGGAAATGAAAAGGTTGACAAGAAAAGTAAAGATAAGAGAGCCGGTAAACCAATTAAAACTCCGAACTTGGATATATTTTTGAATATATTCAATATCAGTGAGCTCTTAGAAATTGGACAGTGGTTTTCCACCGGGCGATTTGAAAAGGTTTAAATCTACCACTTGGATTTATTGTTAGTAGGGGAAAATTATGAGCTATTTAATTACAATTAAACAAGCAACAAAACAACAACCCACTCATTTTCTTATTATTCAGTTTTACCAGGTACTACTGGTATTCTTCTATTTCTATTCTACACGAAAATGACCAAAAGATTCCAATATTTTTCACCCAAAGTAAAAGTGGGGGTTTAAGTTGCATTAAATTCGCTCCCAGTACGTCTGTGGATGTGCAGCTATGTTTTTCATCGTATAAATCTATTTCAAGTGACCGTAGACATAATAACCTGAAGATAATTTAGAAAAATACTTGTAAACATAAATTATTCACAATTACAATCAAATTTTAATTATTTTTTAGATCCTTTGTTAATTATTTAATTATTTCTTTATTTTTATTTTTTTAATGGACTTCTAGAACTATAGCCCATTTTGGCCAGTGAGTGTTCGACTATGTGTGTGGAAGTGTGTTGTAAATTATTGTAGGAATCAGATTATAGCCGGTCAAATATTTGCATTATTTTATTAGTTCATTAATTGTATCTCAATAAGAAAATCTTGTTAATATAAAAAAATATAAGCAATAATATACAATCGTGTCTGTTAAATAAAACTACCGCCTCACCCCTAGTATTTTTTCGATCACATTTTTGAAAGATTATTTTGTTTATTATTATTCAACTGCATCTATACTAATATTTCTTTGAATTTAAAAATTTTATAATATATTAAATGAAATGAAAATTGTGTCCAATGTTTGACGCAATAAATGTACATATTAGACACTTGGTGTCTATAGCTTACTTTATCATTTTATTCCTTTCCTAGCACTCCTTCAAATATATAGTGTTTTTGTCTTAAAATTTAAATTTTTTGGTGCATAAAAAATTTATTTTGTCCTTTTGCTGCATATAATTGCATATTTCAACTAATTCTGCATATTACTTACATATTTCAGCATTTTTAACCTCATATTTTTCTGGCATATTTTGGCAGTTTTTACTGCATAAAAATCCGGTCTCTAATAATGAGGTATATTTCATTATTCTTGATTGTCAAATTCTTTATGTAGGTACACACTGATCTTCCGATTCTTTTATTTAATGTTGTATTTAAAATAAAAAAAATGTTTAGACATTTTTCGGCCTAACTTCAGGCCATCTTCAGTTTTAAATACCCTTTTCCCTTTCTCCTTATATATAATAATCTTTCAAAATTCTGATCACATTATCCTTCAGTAATTTAAAGAAATCTTTGAGTATATTTATGACTAGCTGCAAGGCCCGCCTTCGGCGGCCCTTGCTAGCCAAGCTTGAAGTTGTTTACCAAAAAGAATTTAGTTTTTTTGATTTTTAAGTCGATTCTTCCACGTTATCAGTAGAGGTTGCCATTAATAGTCAAAACATCAAAAATGGAATGCAATACGGTTATTCCGCTAGTATTAGATAAGAATCGATCGTTATTTTTGATTTTAAGCCGTTTCCTCCATGTCTTCAGCAATGGTTACCAATAATATTCAAAACGTCAAAACCTAATGTAGAATTGTTATTCCTCAAGTATTAGATGAGAATCGATCACTATTTTTGATTTTAACTCGATTTCTCCATGTCTTCAGCAATGGTTACCAATAAAAACCGAAACGTCAAAAATCCAATATACAGTAGAATGGTTATTCCTCAAGTATTAGATCAGAATCAATCACTATTTTTGATTTTAACTCTATACCTCCATGTCTTCAGCAATGGTTGCCAATAAAAACCGAAACGTCAAAAATCCAATATAGAATGGTTATTCCTCAAGTATTAGATCAGAATCAATCACTATTTTTGATTTTAACTCGATTCCTCCATGTCTTCAGCAATGGTTACCAATAAAAACCGAAACGTCAAAAATCCAATATAGAATGGTTATTCCTCACGTATTAGATCAGAATCAATAACTATTTTTGATTTTAACTCGATAACTCCATATGTCTTCAGCAAAGGTAATGGATAAAAAACAACGCAGTTGCTATGGTTACTTATAAAATTTCCTCCCAAATTTTTATCATTTCACAGCGAGAAGCCTAACTATTCTTACTTAAAAAAGTTTAAATGAGCTATATTACCGGTCAAATGAATAAATTTTAAAGTTTTTTTTTAAATTTTGGTAAAATAAGTAATTTAAAAAAAGTACAATCTTACTCTAGAGTAAAGTACTTTAAAATATACTTTTACTAAAAACTTTATTTAACCTTTTTTGTTGTCCCCAAGGTACTTAATTAGGATTTTAAATTTCATCAAAATTAGTTAAGTCATTTTCAAGATATTTAGAAAAAACTAAAAAAGTACTGAAATAAAGTACTAATGTTTGTGGGCCGATATGTACCAAAAACTAATCAGCGCTTCATTTTGTTAAACTAATGGTAGGTTTTCAATTTCATTTCAATCGGTGCAAAGGTGTGGAAAAAATCGTGGACGAAAAAAACGATAACATACATACATCCATCCATCCATCCCCACGCACTTCCAAAAAAAATGGCACTTTTTGGCCTCTCGGCGAGATCCCTGGTAATTTTTGGCAAAATCGCCACGTGCTAAAATTCAACCTAATTGAATACTACAATTTGTGACCTTAATTGAGTCCATGGGTTCCGTAGTCTTTACCAGAGGACCCTTTGAAGGCCCGCTTGGCGCGAGAGCGATTACAATACTTTACCCATGCTTCGCATTGGATAAAGTAAAAATTCTAAATTAACCCATTATCAGCCAATGGTCCATTTTACTTTACCATACAGGGTATGGTCGGGTATTGTAATCTTACATGAAAAAAGTGTTTTTTTTCCTTCTTTTTTTCAAAATATCTCAAAAATGGCTGAAACTATTTTGATTAAAAATATTGAGCGAAACCATGGCATTTCGGTCTACAAAAAAGCCCTAATAAGTGAACATCGAAAAAATTATATTTTTCGAGATAATAATTGTTTTGTCAAAATGTCTGTTAGTTAGTCTGTTAGTATGTCAGTTAGTTTATGCGTTACCAAATTTTTGTGGACGAGCTAGCTCAAAAACTAGTGTGAATATCGAAACCAAATTTCACACGTAGTTTTGGTCCATTGAGATTAAGAGCTGATTAGATTTTGCTTCATATCGACACAAAATTAAGGGGGGTGGAGGGGGGGGTTAAAAATTAAAAATCCAGGCCATTTGAGCAAACTCAACCAAATTTTGTATACATAATCAGTGGGACCCCAGAAAAATAAAAATCAAAAAACTAACCGCCCAAAATGGGGGGGGGGGATTGGGGTCAAAAAATGAAAATCTTGGCCCTTGTACCAAACTCAATCAAATTTTGTATACATAATCAGTCGGTCAGGCCCCAGGAGTCTAAAAATGCAAAAACTAACCCCTCCCCTACACGATTATAAATAATTTTATTAAATATTAAATAAATGTGAGGGGCCAGGTTGTATGGTAAAGTCAAGTGGATGGCCACATCAGAACACGTCAGCTTATTTGGGACACATGTTCAAATTTGTTTCTTTTAATAACTGAAACTTCTAAATAAAATACAGCCATTAAAATAATGAGATCATATCACGCGCCCCATGAAAGTATTAAAAATGCCAGCAATTTTCTTTCAAATCATTGAAAACTTCAGGTTTGAACTACTAACCTCACCCGGCTTTGTGCATGTTTTTATTTCTGATAACACGGAGTGTTCCCAATACTTATAAATAAAAAACTTTTGATTAAAACTTGTTCTTTGGACTTTGTTTTACCTATCCATCGAGAAATATTATTTCAGATATATTCTGGCTAAGTGTTTTACACTTCTAAGTTTATAGTGTCCCATTTTTGGGACATTGACACAAAGAAGATAAAATCACTATTATATTTTTACTTTACCATACAGGGTATAGTCAAGTATTGTAATTGTGCATGAAAAAAGTGGTTTTTATGCTTCTTTTTTTCGAAACATGTCAAAAACGGCTGAAACTATTTTGATTAAAAAAATTGGACGAAACCATGGCATTTCGGTCTACAAAAAAACACTAACAAGTGAACATCGAAAAATTAAATTACTGTTTTATCAAAATGTCTGTTAGTCTGTTATTCTGTTAGTCTATGCGTTACCAAATTTTGTGGACGAGCTAGCTCAAAAACTAGTCTGAATATCAAAACCAAATTTCACACGTAGTTTTGATGCATTGATTGTTCGTTTATTGGGCCACGCAGATGGGGGCCTCCACTAACAAGAAATATTTACATAGTCGGGTGAATTTAATTATAGGAGTATTTACATAATTATAGGAACATTTACATAATATATTTACAAATTTTTTTTCTTTATACAATTTTTTTTTTTTTTTTTTTTTTTAATGCAATCGAATGCAAGAAGGGTGCACCAGTAAAGATGTAGCCCCTATGGATCTCGAAAAGACCCTTGCATTACCGAAGAGAAGGGAAAGTTGATTAAGAGAGAGGATGTAGACGCAGGTGTCTATGCACCCTGGTTTTGAAGGTTTGAAGATCATAGGTGCTGGGAAAGATAGAGGCTGGGAGAGAGTTCCAGTTCCTTGAAGTCATGGGGATATATGTATTCGCGAATGAAGTGGTCCGGCACTTTTCCAATTTGACAGCGAAAGAGGTGTTGGGAGTCGGCAAAACGTGTGCTGCGTGCAAAGCATGCATTGCTTTCTAGCACATGGCGATTTCCCTGTTGAAGCTTAAAAATTCATCAAAGAACCCCTCATCGCCCTGAAGGTCATATCGCATAAAGTTCTCTGGGAAATTCCCAGGGCGACAGGGGGAGGCACCGCTTTATGCCACCACACTCCCTTCCACGAGAGTGTGATGGCTTCAACTCTCACAGAACCCGAGCCCACCCCAAATTAAGAGCTGTTTAGATTTTGGTGCATATCGACCCAAAAATAAAAATCTAGGCAATTTCTTCAAACTCAACCATATTTTGTATCCAAAATCAGTAGGCTGCCAGAACACTAAAAATGCAAAAATAAACGTCCCAAAATGAAGGGGGGGGGTCAAAAAATGAAAATCTGGGCTCTTGGACCAAGTTCAACCAAATTTTGTATACATAATCAGTAGGCTACCAGAAAACTTAAAATGCAAAAACTAACCGCCCAAAATGGGAGGGGGGTGGTTGTGGGGTTAAAAAATGAAAACCTAGGCGCATGTACCAAACTCAACCAGAAGTGTATGGTATAGTCAAGTGGATGGGCACATCAGAACGTGTCAATTTATTTAATTATATACCTAGATATCAATGTCTACATAATAATGAAGGAGGTAATAAGAAAAGTTAAAATAAATTTTGAATAGCTTATTAGAGAAACCGCGTACCGAGTTTTTACATTTTCTTTCAATTTCTCATTGAAATTCAGCAAACCTGATTAAACATTGATTAAAATTTCATTTTGTTGCAGTGTATAAACTCTCCAATGCATCATTATGACATCACAGAATGGATCCTCGGCGTCCGATTTGGAGGACAACAAAAGAGATGAAGATCTGGCCATAGTAGAAATTGCCGTTCTTTCGGTTATATTTGTGCTTACTATTTTGGGAAATTCAATTGTTCTCCTGTCGTTATCATTAAGACGTTATAAACATCATAAAAAAATCACACGAATGTATTATTTTATTGTGCATTTAAGTATTTCGGATTTAATTACCGCGCTGTTTGAAGTTCTTCCACAACTCGCCTGGGATGTAAGTACATATCATTTCTTATTCACTATTATATTTTCTTACCTTATTATATTAAATGACTATATCTTGGATATACCAGGTGAGTTTTTTATCTTGAGACAGTGTTATAACTCAAAAAGAGTTCATTATATAAAAAAAGTTTCAAATAAAAGTTTATTTATATCATGGGGGAAACTAAACTACGGATTTGTTTGTCGCCCTAGAACAAGCTTTCAAGAGTATTTCGAGATCAAGTTCTGTGTTTTAAATAGAAACCTATATGTTTCTGTACATATTCTGAAACTACAAAAAAAACTGAACAACATTTTATTTGAACTATTTTATTAGACGACATCAAATAAAACAAATATTAAATCAATTATATCTCAAAAAAAAAATTATAATAATTATTTTTAACAATAATTCAACTTAATACTATATAGATTAGTCCAGATTAATTTGTAACAACGCTGACGTAATGCTGCCGACAGGGAGCGCCGTCGGTATATTTGCGGCAAATTTGAAATATAATCGTAATTTGGATTCGAATTTTGGATTGAAACACTCCAATTGATTTTAAATTAAGAAACATTAAATATATTGATAATTATTCCTCCTCCCCTCCCCCTCACCACTCAAAAATTAAATATTCAATTAGCTTTTCTTTGCGCACAGAAAGAGCGCACGCCCGAGTTTCTCATGGCAATACTGGAGCAGCCTGTCATACAAACAACACCTGATCTCTTTTAAATATTTGGAGCCTTATATCGATTATCGATCCCAAATTTAAAAAAATGAATATAATTCTCCTCCTCACACGATCCCACTTATTTAAATAAATCTACATATTTCCACACAAAAAATATCACAATGATGTAGATTTATAGAAATAAGAAATACTCCCAGATTTATATCTAGATTCTCATTTCTCTAGCTGTGTCAGGACGAAAATGAGGCGAAACTTTTAAGAGTGTATGTATTTTCGGGAGTTTACAGGTATACATTTGGAGTGTGGATTTTTAAGAGGAATAACATTTTTGGACCGAGACGCCGCCCGCCAGGGCACCAGCCGAAGGCACGCACGAAAAGCTCGTTATCAAATAATAATGATCAAATATTTAATTATTAAATAAATAATTTTCCGACACTTGTTCTGTGACATTCCAGAGTTTATGCAAGTCTTCTGTATGAATTCCAGTTCCAATTTCGTTATTTTGGCCTGTTTCTTAGTAGTTTCGTAGTAGCCCTTTACATTTCCTGTTTTTTTTTTCTTAAACAGATTTACAATACGATAAAATGAAGCTTGGGAGGGTGTATGCCTATCATGAAAAAGCTCGGCATTCATTTCAATGGCAACCCCATTACGCTTCTTCCACATTCACAGCATAAATTAAGACCATTTAAATTCTGTCTTCAACAAAAAAATGATCCATTTTTATTATGGTAATACAATATAACTATCTACTGGATTGACACGAGAAATAAACTTTATTAAACTCAATAATTTTAAATAGTTCTATTAAGTAGAAAATAATCTCTTAAATCTGAGTATAACGAAGTTTTAAGATCATTATTAATACTTATTTTCATTGTTGTGACTTTTCGATTTAATAAATATTTATTTACTAATTAATTATTTAATCATTATTATTTGATAATTAAGCTGAATAATTGTTAAAAATAATTTTTAAGATTTTTTTGAGATCTAATTGATTTAATATTGTTTTTGATTAGATGTCGTATAAAAAAATAGTTCTTATGAAAGTTGTTAAGTCTTTTTATTATATATTCAGAATATGTACAGAAACATATACGTTTCCATTTAAAAAACAGAAGTTGAACTCGAAATACCCTTTAAAGCTTGTTCTAGGTCGACAAACAACATTAGTTTCCCCTCTGATATAAATGAGCTTTTATTTGAAACTGTTTTTGTTATAATCCACTGTTTTTGAGTTATAGGACTGTCTCAAGATAAAAAACTCACCCGGTATATGCCATATATAATTAAAGTAAAATTATTAAAAAATTCTGAAATTCACTCGTCCATTACTTAACAACAAGTAATAATAAATTATAGTTTCACTTCTAATGCGCAAGAGTCTCACGTGTATATATTCTCTTAAGTCTAAACTGAGCACGCGACTATATAATATTTATTGAAACAATAAAATTTAATTTCTACTATTTAGGTTAGATTTATTTAATTTATCTATTCAACTGATTTTCCTCTACTTTATTATATCTATAAAGAAAATAAATCATTCTTATTTATTATATTTATTGTCTTGAGAATTATTTATTTTATTTTAAAAATGAAATATTTATTTTTGATTGCGATGGTCAATAGCAGAGTTATTCAGGATTGCTTAACAAAAATTAGAATCATTAAAAATAGAAATTTGTAGCCAATATTTAGTGCAGGGTTGGGATTTTCACTATTTTCAAAAAAATGTCTATAACTCGAAAACTATAAGACTCTTTTATTATTATTTTTAGTTTACCATACAGGGTATGGTCAATTATTGTAATCGTGCATGAAAAAACTGGTTTTTTTCCTTCGTTTTTTCGAAATATCTCAAAAACCGCTGAAACTATTTTGATTAAAACAAATTGTGCTAAACTAGGGCATTTCGCTCTACAAAAAAGCCCCCATAAGTGAACATCGAAAAAATTATATTTTTTGAGATAATAATTGTTTTATCAAAATGTCTATTAGTTAGTCTGTGCGTTACCAAATTTTTGTAGACGAGCTAGCTCAAAAACTAGTGTGAATATCAAAACGAAATTTCACACGTAGTTTTGGTCCATTGAGATTAAGACCTGATTAGATTTTGGTGCATATCGACCCAAAATTAGAGGAGGGGAGGGGGTCAAAAATGAAAATCTTGCCAATTTATCAAACTCAACCAAATTTTGTATACATAATCTGTGGGCCCACAGCAATCTAAAAATGCAAAAACTAACAGCCCAAAATGGGGGGGGGGTGTATGGTCAAAAAATGAAAATCTAGGCTCTTGTACCAAACTCAACCAAATTTTGTATACATAATCAGTGGGCACACAGTAATCTAAAAATGCAAAAACTAACCGCCCAATGTGTATGTGGGGGGGGTCAAAAAATGAAAATATAGGCTCTTGTACCAAACTCAACCAAATTTTGTATTCATAATCAGTGGGCCCACAGTAATCTAAAAATGCAAAAACCAACCGCCTCCCCTACATGATTATAAATAATTTTATTAGATATTAAATATAAGTGAGGGACCAGGTTGTATGGTAAAGTCAAGTCGATGGCCACATCAGAACACGTCAGCTTATTTTTTTAGATAGGTACTAGGCCGTCATAAATTGGCCTATCCTCTGTTCACGATTTATTGTTGATTTATGGGACACCCTATATACAAGAATTGGTCATTTAATAATATAAGATTAATTCATGAAAGGTCATTTCTCTAGTGATTTCAAGAAGATTGTTAAAAAAAAAAAATGAATACTTGAATAATTGAATTTTAGTGTTAAATACTTTTAAATTCTACTAGTTTCCGTGAATTTATATTTTATTTAAAAAGAACCGTGTTTGGTGGCCCTATTTTATTTAAATTGAATTGGCTAAGGGGCCAGTAAGGAAAATAAAAAGTTGAAATAAAAGTCAACTTATTTGTTACTTTATTTTGGGCAGACGTAATCGATATTTTTACAACGTTTGCAGCGCTATACCGCTGCTCTTCATCAGTGCACGTCGGCTGGAAGGGATCATTGCATGTTTCAATTTTTTGTTTTAACATTTATAATAAATTTTTAAAGGGTGGAAAAAAATTTATTATAAATGTTAAAACAAAAAATTGAAACATGCAATGATCTTTTCCAGTTGACGTGCACTGATGAAGAGCAGCGGTATAGCGCTCGAAACGTTGTAAAAATATCGATTACGTCTGCCCAAAATAAAGTAACAAATAGAAGTTGACTTTTATTTCAACTTTTTATTTTCCCCTTACTGGCCCCTTAGCCAATTTATTTTATTTAAATTTGTTTAATATTATAATTATATATATATATATATATATATATATATATATATATATATATGCCGCAGAGTAAAGGTTATATGATCAAATCACTAGGGGTTTGATCTTGACTAAACTTTGTCTCGATTTTTAGATATCTCTGAAACGATCTAGTGATTTGATCAAATCTTTAATCTGTTTAACAAGATGATAAAATAAGTACATAATTAATTTTATTTATTTTCTTAGAAAGACGGACTGGTAAGCGAAATAATTAAACATATATGTTGTAATGAAAGGCAGTCCATACATTATTTAAATTTTATTCAATTTCCGACGTTTCGGAGACTTATTTTCCCTCCTTCTTGATCGGTGAGTATAACCCGGAGAGACAAATGGGAACCGAGTTATACTCACCCATCAATAACTATTTAATACCCTGAAGAAGGAGAGTAAAATAAGTCTCCGAAACGTCAGAAATTGAATAAAATTTAAATAATTTATGGACTGCCTTTCATTGTAACCTACTTATAATAAAATAAGTCCGATAAATAGGTATTATAGTCAATTAAAACAGTCAAAAGCAATGAAATCGGTTTATTTTTCATAAAATAATTGGCTAAAACAAAGATCAGATGCCCTACTATCAAAATAATTTATAATCATTTAGTGGGGGGGTCAAAAAAATAAATATTTTAGCCCTTATGATCAAACTCAACAAAATTTTGTATACATATACTGTGGGTCCCCAGAAGGCTAGAAATGCAAAAATTAACTACCCAAAATGGCAGTGGGGGGGGGGGTGAAAAATGAAATATCTAGCCCTTTGGCCAAACTCAACCAAATTTTGTATACATAATCTGTAGGCCAGGGGGAGTGGGTCCAGGGAGCGTGGCTCCAGGGGATAGGAGTGGGACTCCATAGTGGTTTGGGAGTAGGTTGGTGGGGTGGAGAGGACATGGGTCATAGTGTGGGAGGCCGAGACGCTTCCCGCCAGGGCAACTCGCTCGGAGTGCCAAGCTGCAGATGGCGTGCCGTACTCACGACTTTCTTCAATGTTTAATAAAAATGTAATATATAAATAAACAATTCATTATTATTTATTATGTATCTATACTATATGTTTATAATTCTATATATTCGGCCAAAAACCAGAAATGAAAATATTTAAATCCGAAATCTCTAATAAAAAAACTAAAAATAAACTGCAACGGATCGTTGCTAAACTTTATCCAAAATCATTTAAAATATTCATATTATTGATAAATTATGTTGATTAATGTCCATTATGATTAGTAGATTAAAAATTCAGTTTATTGGACAAAGTTCTTTTATTGAAGTTCTTCTTCAATTTTTGTACAACGTTTCGTCTCTCTCGAGACTTTTTCAAGTACTCAATTGGCTAGAACAACATTGGTTGAAATAAAGATAAAAATAACTGAGACATAGTAGAATTTTTTCTTTCTAGATTGATACCATAAAACAATATAAGTATAGATGTAATTGACATGACCTGTCAATTACATCTATACTTATATTGTTTTATGGTATCAATCTAGAAAGAAAAATTCTACTATGTCTCAGTTATTTTTATCTTTATTTCAACCAATGTTGTTCTAGCCAATTGAGTACTTGAAAAGTCTCGAGAGAGACGAAACGTTGTACAAAAATTGAAGAAGAACTTCAATAAAAAAACTTTGTCCAATAAACTGAATTTTTAATCTATTCATATTATTATTTCTTTATTATTAATCAGATATCACTTGCTATTTGCAGTCCATGTTGACTTAAATTCAAATGATCTATTCTCATCTAATACTTACTTGAGGAATCACAATTCTATATTAGATTTTTGACGTTTCGATTATTATTGGTAACCATTGCTGAAGACATGGAGGAATCGGCTTCACATCAAAAATAACGATCGATTCTTATCTAATACTAGAGGAATAGCCTTATTGCATTCCATTTTTGATGTTTTGACTATTAATGGCAACCTCTACTGAAAACGTGGAAGAATCGACTTAAAATCAAAAAGACTAAATTCTTTTTTGGTAAATAAGGTTATTCCTCTAGTATTAGATAAGAATCGATTGTTATTTTTAAGGAAAGGTAACGGAAAAGAACACAACGCAGTTGCTATGGTTACTTATAAAAATTTTAGCATTTCCACTCTTACTTAAGCAAGGTTAAATGACCTATATTAAACCGATCCAATGAATAAATTTTAAATAATTAAAAAAAGTACTATCTTACTCTAGAGTATGGAACTTTAAAATATAATTTTACCATCCGCAGAGACTAAATCAAAAAATCGCACTTTTTGACCTCTCGAAGAGACCCCATGTAATTTTTGGCAAAACCGTCACGTGCTAAAATTCAACCTAATTAAATACTACAATTTGTGACTTTGATTGAGTCCATGGGTTCCGTAGTCTTTACCTGAAGACACTTTAAAGTTGCGTTTGCCGAGAGACCGATTACAATACTTTCCCCATGCTACGGATTGGATAAAGTAAAAATTGCAATTAATCAAAAACTATAGTTATTCAATTATTTTTATAAATGTACAATTTTTTAAGAAATATTAATATCTTAATGCGTTATTTAAATCATTCTCAACTTTAAAAATTGATGGTAATTTGTAAATGAGCCACCAGGCCTTGAGCCCGGAACGAAACGCTCCCCGCCAGGGGTTAGCTAGGTGTTATCCGGAGCTTAGCTAGTATCAGATGAAAATTACTAATTTAAATTAAAAAAAACTTATTATTATCTATATACTATCATTTATTTGAATATATTGTTTAAAGTACATGATAGATTTTGTTATGGGGTGTCTATTATTTATTTATCCTCTTTTCAAGCTGCTTTTAACTTCTGCTTCCATAAACGCTTTGAAAATAACTTTATCATCTGGAGAAAATACAATCAATTCAAGTCTATAAAGATTTGGAGGGACAACTGGTGGAAAGGCGCTACCTACAACTACAAAATGTTTCGATGCGTATTTACCCTGAAAAAAAAAAACAATCAAAGTCAAATTAAATGAACAAAAAATGTATTAGGTATAGAATTAAACTAGAAATTTGAAATTTTTTCTTTTTTAAAGGGCATAAATAAAATAATTTTATTAAAAAATAAAAAAATAAAACCCACTTCAAAATAAAAATTAAATGCAATAAATAAAATAATAAGAACTCAAAAATCAAATAAAATACACTAAAAGGTATAAAATAATAATCTTATTTAGTTACAACTAAACGACGAAATATTTAAATGAAATTACTTTTTGAAGTCGGTGCCAAACATATACATTTTATGAATCAAACTCGACGGATTTTACTTAGTACGATTGGCGGGTACGCTCGCTTATATAGTTTGTTTGTCACCGACTTCAAAAAGTGATTTCATATAAATATTTCGTCGTTTAGTTGTATCTAAATTAGATTATTATTTTATACCTTTTAGTGTATTTTATTTTATTTTTGAGTTTTATATTTTTATTTGTTGCATTTAAGTTTTTTGAAGTCGGTTTTATTTATTTTTTTTATGTAAATTATATTTATTTTTTTTATTTTTAGTGATGTTATTAATAGTGACTTAATATAATACCTTGCATGCATCTCGTAAGAGAAAGGGTCGGGTGAATGAATCAGAAAAAGATAATAAAATTAAATTCATAAATATAGACATTCTCTAGAAACGTTTGCGGGTTTTAAATGAACGTTTTAAGATTTATTTTTTTATAAAAGATTTTATTTAATATAATTTCGATTATTTTCTCATAAGAATTGGATATTTACGTTAATTCGACATTGATCATATCATTAGAACTTGACCATATTAATAAGGTACCACCCCTAAGGTACCTACTTTCCAATAAAAAAGAATCATCGAAATCGGTTCATAGACAAAGAAGTTATGCCTGAACAAACAAATCAAAAAAAGTCCAATACCAATGAAAAAAGGGGCGAATCGGAAACTAGACTGAACCCAATGCAAAAAAATCATCAAAATCGGTTCACAATTTGCGAAGATATCAGGTAACATATACACACAAAAAAAATTCAGTCGAATTGAGAACCTCCTCCTTTTTTGAAGTCGATTAATTATAGGGATTCTTGTATTTGAATTTTCATAGAAAACACTCAAGAAACCTAAAATGGACTTCAAAATAAAAATAAATTGATGTCGCCATCCATATGTCTTTATTATACACCTGGACCTTTCTCTTATACAGGGTGGGGCATAAAGATCTCCCACATTTTGAAGATGTATAAAACAATGAAAAAATTTAACTAGAAAAAAAAAACCGAATATATTTTTGAAAAAAAATATTTTTTTTAATCTGTTAAACAGACAAAAAAAGCGGGGCGGTCAAAAATGAAAATTCTTGACCTTTCGACCAAACTCAAAAAAATTTTGTATACATATTCTGTGGGCCCCAAAAGGCTAAAAATGCAAAAACTAACCACGCAAAATGGGGGGAGTGCCAAAAATGAAAATTCCTGCCCTTTCGACCAAAGTCAACCAAATTGTGTATACGAGCCCCGTCCCATCTCAATTGGCCCACCAATATTTTTTCAAAAATAGTTCTTTGCTTTTCACGATTTTTTTTTTTTAAGAATCTTTGAATATGTGAAATAATCAAGTAGGCTTTGCCTTTTTTCAACAAAAGAAAGTTTGTTTTGTTTATTATTAGTAAAAATGACTCGTGGAAAGGTTGTTGATGAAAAAATTCGCTCAATTATTTTCAATTTATTTAAAAAGGGAAAATCAAACGCGGAAATTGGCGATCTAGTTAATTTATCAATGTTTACTGTCAGAAATATTATTCGAGTTTATAAAACAACGGGTACAATAGCTGCGAAACCTCGGTATGCCACGAAATCCAAAATATCAGATTCTGAGAGACGGGCATTGAAGAAGATTATTAGAAAAAACAGGCGTTGGAACTATGGTGAATTATCTGTTCTTTGGAGCGATGCTGTGGGGAGAAGTGTTTCAAGATCCACGTGCCTTAGAGAAGCCCTTAAGTTAGGTTTTAAAACTTACAAGGTAATTTTATTGCAACTTATTCCAAAAATTTTTTTTTGTAATTTTACTAATTTTTTTAGGCGAAAGAAAAGCCACTCTTGACATTAAAACAAAATAAAAACCGGTTTAAATGGCCTAAAAGTCACATTAATTGGACGAGTGATGAATGGAATAGTTTCCATTGGAGTGATGAGTCTCGTTTTGAAGTTTGTGTTGGGGACAATCGAAGCAGAGTTATTCGTCAGAAAATGAAGCTTTCAATTCAGATTGTTTAAAAAAGAAAGTAAAACTTCCTGCTTCAGTTATGGTATAGGGTTCAATATCTGCTAGAGGTGTTGGAAAACTTCACTTCATTGATGGAATTGTAAACACCAATAAATATTTAGAGATTTTAAAAAATCGTTACTTCCAACAATGGCAGATGCATTGCAGAATAATAATAATTTTGGGTTCCAACAAGACGGGGCGGCCTGCCATACATCAAGAAAATCTTTAAAATGGCTTTCTGATCATAATGTTCCACTTTTGGAGTGGGTGGCAAACAGTCCCGACTTGTCACCAATAGAAACTCTTTGGCACACAATGAAAAAGCTATTACGAATACAACCAGCTAGAAACGTAGTCGAATTAAAACAGAAACTTCAAAATATTTGGGATACTTTCACTCAAGATGAGTGTCAAAACTTAATAAGTACGTTGCCCAAAAGAATTTAAGCCGTAATTAAAAATCAAGGCGACGTCACACAGTAGTAAAGGTTCTGGATTTTGTATGTTTTTAACAATTAAAAAATAATTTTAAGTTAAATGTTCCAATAAAATGTTTTAAATTGTTTAAAATGTTGTTCCAAATGATAATAAAAATAAATATTTAAATTAAATTTACCGTGAATTAGCATAATTTTATTTAAAAAGAAAAAATATTGGTGGGACAATTGAGATGGGACGGGGCTCGTACATATTTTATGGACCCCTCAGAGGCTATAAATGCAAAAATTAACCACGTAAAATGGGTAAACAATGAAAATTCTAGCTCTTTCGAACAAAATCAACAAAATTTTGTATACATATTTTATGGACCCTGTAATAAATAAGCACTAAGTGAAATAGATTCTAAAACATGTGTTTATTTTTTTAAGATGTTTTACCACAATAACAAACAAACATAAGAATATAATCAACAACTAGAATCAAGTTTCTAGGATGAATGGTTTTCATTTTATGAAGTAAAAACTACGATTTTTTATAATTCGCAAATGTAAATAATCAATTAAAATTAAATGTCACGGGTTGGCGTAGATATATAATGGTTTGCGGCGCTCGTACGCCAAAATTATTAATTTTACGAAAAAAGGGTCATTATATAAATTGTAGGAAATTCTCTCTAGTTTCATTTTGTATATTGATGTTTTTATCGAGAAATGAGTCGAAAATGAGATATTGTCAAAAAACTACTTTTAGTCGCCATTTTTCCAATATGGTGATGCGAACCGCAGAGATACGAGGTGGCAAAGTTGAAATTCGGAAAGAGCACATTGAAATCTAGAAAATTATCCATTTTCAAAACTCCCAGAAAACTTTCCAGGTAAGCTCTAAGAACCAAACGACTGGACTTATATTACTTAGTTAATAGCGAGGTGTGAACAGCGATTGGAATTAGGTGTACACTTCTTTGGAATTATTTTGGAATTCATTAGATAATGGCCCTTCATCTATTGTCTTCTATTTGGAAATGAAAGTGGAAGTGGAAATAGGTGTACACGATATTAGGTCGCGGTTCACCCCTCGCTTGATAGGTAGTGAAAAAGTATTATTATCATTAATTAATAAAGTAAAGGGTGTGTAGTTTCACAGTGAATGAAATAAAACTCAAAGAGGCTTATACAAACTCAATATATTTCGGATTATTAGTCCATCATCAGGAGTTTACAGGTTAAAACTAATAATAATTGAACGAGCGATCACAATTTTTAACATCTAAATCATACATACCAATGTAACACAAGAAAAACATCAATAAAATTAAAATTTAAAAAAATTGTACAAAAACTTTTCTTTTTTAATATAAAAATATATAAATAAAAATATAAAAAAATCTAGGTAAATATGAATATTAATATAAATAGAAAACCTTTAATTACAAGTATAAATATAAATTTTTTAGAATTAAATTAGAAACTAAAATTACAAATTTAAGTCATAAACACAAAATTAATTATAAATAACAATGTACCAATAAGCATAAATTACATATAGAGAAACAGATTAAAATAAAACATAATAGAGATAAATTTATCTCATCTAATTTATCTCTATTATGTTTTATTTTAATCTGTTTCTCTATATGTAATTTATGCTTATTTGTACATTGATATTTATAATTAATTTTGTGTTTATATATTTTTATATTAATAAAATTAATTTTAAAAAAAATAAAACCGACTTGAAAAATTAAATGCAACAAATAAAATACACTAAAATGTATAAAATAATTATTATCTTATTTAGTTACAAATAAACTACGAAATATTAACATGAAATTACTTTTTGAAGTCGGTGCCAAACAAACTATACCTATAAGCGAGCGTACCCACCAAACGTACTAAGTAAGATCCGTCGAGTGCGATTCATAAAAGGTATATGTTTGGCACCGACTTAAAAAAGTAATTTCATGTTAATATTTCGTAGTTTAGTTGTAACTAAATAAGATAATAATTATTTTATACCTTTTAGTGTATTTTATTTGTTGCATTTAATTTTTTGAAGTCGGTTATATTTTTTTTTTTTTAATTATTTTTATTTTTCTCTTTTTAGTGGTGTTATTTATAGAGATCCTATGATCAGAACTTGATCAAATTAATATGGCACCATCCCTAAGATACACCCTTTCCAATAAAAAAAGAATAACCAAAATCGGTTGATAAACAAAGAAGTTAGTCCTGAACAAACCTAATAAGAAAGGTCTAATACCTATGAAAAAAAAATGGGACCAATCGGAAGGTAGACTGGACCCAATGCAAAAATAAAATTCAAAATCGGTTCACAATTGGCGGAGATATGAGGTAACATAGGCACAAAAAAAAAAAAAAAAAATCAGTCGAACAGAGAACCTCCTTCTTTTTTTGAAGTCGGTTAAAAAAGAAAAAAATTTCTAAATATTTTTTAAATTTTAATTTTATTGATGTTTTTCTTGAGTTATGTTGGTATGTGAAATTTGAATATTATATTTTGTTATATTGGTACGTATGATTTAGATGTTGAAAATTGTGATCTCTCGATCAATCATTATTAGTTTTAACCTGTAAACTCCTGGTGATGGACTGATAATCCGAAATATATTGAGTTTGTATAAGCCTCTTGAGTTTTATTTCATTTACTGTGAAACTACACACCCTTTACTTTATTAATTAATATCATGTTTCACCTAAAACCTACACCACTTTCTCTAAGTAAAATTATTATCATTATTAAAAAATAAAAAAACGCTTATACCATATGTAGCCGCACTTACCTTAGAAATAGGACATTTTCGATCCAGATTAAGTTGGGGAGCATGGTCTTTCATAAAGCGTTTTTCTTTTTCTAGTACTTTACAGCATGGCTTAGGTTTGATATTTGTTATAACAGTTGGTTTCCATTCGCCCGACTCCTTGTCTTTTTGTATTATGTTCAATCCGCACTTAAAGAAACTTAATATTAAAATACTTTAAATGTATCTGACATAAATGGCATATATATAGCTTGTTCATCATGAAAGTATATTAAGCTGGTGTTTATTTTGGGTAGGTATTTTCACATTGTTATGTCATTTTCTAAAATACAAGTGAGATTTTCTATTATTCTCATTTGAGAATTTTCAAATACAATTGGGATTTTTTGAAATTATTTTGATATATTCAGAAATAAAATTAGAAAAGGTGTATTACTCAGTTCGATTAAATAAAAAAAAAAAAAAAAATAGATTAGATATAAAAAATAAATTCACGAACAAGTCCTATGAGGTTCGGTTAGAATATATAGTATTCAGTTTGGCTAAGTTCGCTAAAAAAATTAGCCCGAATTCGTGATCAACTAACCGTAGAACCGTGGCGAACTCAATATATATATATCCTTACCGAACCGGACAAGATTTTCAAATTTTCGGACATATGACGTCACGGGCTTTATTTTCAACTTTTAGCAAAATCTTGTGTACTAAAAATAATAAACCTAATTTGTTAGATAATAATATTTAAGATCTACATGTTGGTTCACGAGAATAGGGATAAAAAAAGATACCCATAGCTCAGGATATTTTAGTCGTACAACCAATTTATTTACATTTTCTGGTTAGTAAATAAGTGCAATTTCAAGTTTTTAAAATTCGAGCATATGGCGTCTTCATTTTCTACATACCACATAAGGAAGTCGGTCCAGAAAGTTTGTGCGAACGTGCTGTAGCAAGGGTTCATCCTTAGATGCAATTTCTGCTCTTATTGCATCCTTCAGTTGGTCTAAAGTGAGTGGTTTTGACTCATAAACACGCGACTTGAGGATAAAGTCGCACACCGTTAAGTCAGGCTACCTAGGAGGCCAGTTCACATCCCCAAAACGTGATACGAGGTAGCCGGGAAACAATTCGCTTAAGACGCCCATTGTGGCGGTGGCAGTGTGAGGAGGTGCCCCATCTTGTTGAAACCACGATCAATGTTGAAGCGACATTTGAATGCACGCTGCGCCGCCGCTACTGATTCATTGTTTTTCACAAATTCGTCGTACGAAAACACACAGTGAACAACATCGCACAGCTCCATGGCGGCAACTAAATGGCGCTTCCTGGCGGTTAGAATGAGCTCTCCCAGATCTCCCCAATCCACACCCCGCATTCTACAAGACCGCTTGCTTTTGGTCCTATTCCAGTGAACCACCCTGTACACCTTTGACGCCCTAATTATGTGCCTAATCTGATTAAATCTTGATAGAATAGAACATTCAACTCTCTTTTACTTTAACTATAAGTATTCTTATTATTAATTTTATTAACAGAAAGATTTACCTTAAATGTTTCAACCAAATCTTGATGAAGATCGATATCTATGTCTAACTCTCGTTCATTGTTATCATTAGTCACTATCTCGCCAGAACCTGTAAAATATGCTGGGTCATTTTCTAGTATTTTGAATCCAGTGACCTCCGCCTCGAGAGCCTAAAATCAAATGAGAAAGAAAAAGTGAAAACATTTTCAATATTCGGGTATATTTTCTGTATATTTTCATGAATTTGCAATTATTATTTTCACTTATAACCATATCTATATCTGAAGCATTGGTGGTTGAACAATTTATTAGAACTTATTGAAATAAACCTGTTTATCTTGGCGCATAGAGTATGCAGGCCAAGTTCGAGTATTGGCCCTACAATTTCTAGCGAGTTTTGAGCCCCTTGCAGCTCAGAACCCATTTGAGATACAGAGCTGAAATTATACACATGTAATTATGTAATCCATCTTATAGAGAGTACCGAATTTCAAAAATATAGTATAAAAATAGATAATGAGACATGGATCTGAGAAAATAGCTAATTTTGGCACTAATTGACTCACTCACTCACTGAGAGGTCATCAAAACCTATCGGGTACTTCTTATCATTCTAGCTTCATGAAATTTCGCAAGCTAGTAGAGTTCAAGGGGGGATCCAGGGGAGGTGGAGGGGGATCGCCCCCCCCCCCCATAGAGGCCCGTGCCTGGCAAAAAAAAATTGTAAAAAAACAAACATTTTTTTTTTTTAATTTTAAATAAAGTTCTATGCGTGTGTGTGTGTATGGGGGGTGCGGCGTCTCTGACCCCCCCCCCCCCCCCCGCTTGGACAATTCGATCGCGACACACTTACGAGATAAAAAGTAGATCTTATATACATCGGGCACTTTATATACATTCACCCCCCCCCCCCCCCAAAAAAAAAAATCCTGGATCCGCCCTTGGTAGAGTTTGGTACACAAATAAAGGAAAAATTCAAACTTTCTCTCTTTCAATCCCTAAAATGAGAGCGTGAAGATTGTAGGGTGAATTTGAATCTATTTTATATTAAGTAATAAAATAGAATGTTCCGTCCGTAGCTCATACTTGAATCATTTACCAAAAGATGGCAGTGTTATCGCTTGAATTATTTATTACATTGTCAGGGTAGGTTTACTGTGGTGGAGGGTGATCAGAGGCCGGGGAGAAGTTTCGGGGCTAGAGAGAGGGTCGGTGGGGTGGAGAGTGATTGGATGTGGTGGAGAGGAGGGGGAGTGTTCAAGTGATGGGGCGTCCAGGGGGCGTAGCCCCTTGGCTAGAGTAAGAGCCCTGCAGAAGGCGGCCCTTGCAGCTAGTATATGAAATCACTATAGGATGATAAAATTTTGTGTTTGGGGTAATAATAAAGGAAAATCGAAAAACCCAGACTTTCTCTTTTTCAACCCTTAAAATTAAGCTTACAATACGTCCCGATATGACCGAGATTGTCCCTGTTTCAAAGAATGGCCCCGGCCGGAGTGTGATTACCTGTATAGAAATAAATAGATTTTCGAAAAATGTTTTTTATATATTTTTGAAAATATATTAAAAATATAAAATTTTTGTGTTAAATTTATATAAAGTTTATATTTTCTATATATTCTTAAAATAAAATTATTTTTATGTCGCTCTAGTATAAAAAAACATATTTCGAAAATCTATTTATTTCAATTGGGGTATTTTAATAATAATAAGCTATTTTCACTAAAGACTAATTAAAAATTACTAGGTACATAATCAGAACCGCCGTGTGGTTGAGAAGCGCCTGTGTGCAAAAGAAATTTAGAGCCCTGTTCCTTGATACAAAATTTGAAAATTAAACAACAACACTTCAATGAGGCGCCCGTGTGCGGGGCACAACCTGAACACTTGTACGTGGAATCCCTGTACATAATTGTTTTTTGTTAACTACGCCATTACTTAGCTTTTGTGAATCATAAGTACTAAGCTGAATATACTTTCGTTCTGAGATTTCTCTTTATGTATATAGAATGTTTATTAAAATGAATATTAATACATTAGATGTGACAAATCAGAGGAAAATAGGAACAATTAAACAGTGTTAAAACATGCGACCAATTGCGACGTTTCGCCAATTTATTATGGCTTCACCAGGCTCTTGATCAAATTTATAAAACAACTTGTCATTTATTGTCTTAATAATTAGAATACATATATATAGTCTGGTTGAATTCATTGCTGGCTACTGTAAATAATTAATAGTATTGTATAAATAAGTTTGTTCATATTGGTATATATACCGGGTGAGTTTTTTTTTAACTTGAGACAGTCTTATAACTCAAAAACAGTGCATTATATGAAAAAAAATTCAAATAAAGGTTTATTTATATCAAGGTAGAAACTAAACTTCGCTATTGTTTGTTGATCTAGAACAAGCTTTCAAGGGTATTCGAAGTCAAGTTCTGTTTTTTTAAATAGAAACCTATATTTTTCTATTCATAGACTAAATCTACAAAAGATTCTGTACAACTTTTATTAGAAGTATTTTTTCATAGGACATCAAATAAACAAAATATTAAATCACTTATATCTCCTAAAAGAAAGTTATACCTACTGGATGATAGGACGGAGATCCAAACTGTCCATATATAACAAAATTATTGTGTATAGACAAATCATAAGACCAGTCTGGATCTATGGTATACAGCTCTGGGGCTGTAGCAAAATCAAATATCAGGATGATTCAAACTTTTCAAAACAATACTCTGCGAGATATCGTCGATGCCCGCTGGTACTTTACATCAGGAACGGAGACATCAGGAAGGATCTCCACATTACTACTGTACAAGAGGACATAACAAAAGCAGCCAGGAATCATATATTGCGACTGGCAAATCACTATGATCCCGAAGCTGTTCGACTACTCAGCACCGTCGGACAGCTGAGAAGATTGAAAAGGACCAAGCCAACTGACTTGTCCCAATGAGAAACTTTAAAATGACCCCAGTGAATTGCGGATAGTGTTAGACAATTGCAATGTCATCAATGAGATGACATGCTTTCTGAATGTTATATACTTTATTATAGTAAAATCATAAAACGGTCATCTGGACTGGATTGATAATGTATAAGTTAAATAAAAAAAAATAACTTATATCTCCAAAAAATCCAAATGATAATTATTTTAACAATTATTCAACTTAATTATCAAATAATAATGATCAAATATTTAATTATTAAATAAATAATTTAATAATTTTTCGACAGAGTTCTGTGACATTCCAGAGTGTATGAGTGTATCACAAGTCTTCTGGATGAATTCCAGTTCCAATTTCGTTATCTTGGCCTGTTTCAGTTACTTGGTAATCTTTATATTTCTTTTACAACACGATAAAATGAAGCTCGTGAGGGTGTATCTCTATCAGGAAAACGCTCGTCATCCATTTCAATAACAGCCCCAAAAATCTTCTTCTACATTCACCGCATAAATTAAGACCATTTCACTTCTGTTTTCGAGAAAAAATCCTCTATTTTAAATTATAATAATACAATATAACTATCTACTGGATTGACAAGAGAAATAAACTTTTTAAAACTCAAGAATTTTAAATAGTTCTATTAAGTAGAAAATAATGTCTTAAATCCTGAGTATAACGAAGTTTTAATATCATTATAAACACTTATTTTCATTGTTGTGTCTTTTCGATTTAATAATTAATTATTTAATCATTATTAATTGATAATTAAGTTAAATAATTGTTAAAAATAATTATTAAGATTTTTTTTGAGATCTAATTGATTCATGTATTTTGTTTATTTGATGTCGTATAAAAAAATAGTTCTTATAAAAATTGTTCAGTTTTTTTTCTAGATTAAGTAGAAACTTAGAAAAATATAGAGTTCTATTTAAAAAACAGAACTTGACCTTGAAATACCCATGAAAGCTTGTTCTAAGTCAACAAACAATACCGCAGTTTAGTTTGCCACTTGGGAATATTTGGAAGTACCTGGAAATATTTCGAAGTACTTGGAAATATTTGGAATTACTTGAAATTTTTGGAAGTACTTGCAAATATTTGGAAGTAGGTACTTGCAAATATTTGAAAGTACTTGCAAATATTTGAAAGTACTTGCAAATATTTGGAAGTACTTGCAAATATTTGGAAGCACTTGGGAATATTTGGAAGTAATTGGAAATATTTGGAAGCACTTGGGAATATTTGGAAGTACTTGGAAATATTTGGAATTATTTGGAAATATTGGAAGTACAAGTGGAAGTAGGTGTACAGCATAGTAGGTCGCGGTTCAACTCTCAACTTGACCATACCCTGTATGGTAAAGTAAAAAATTTAATATTTTTACAAACTTTTTTGTTAATTACATAAAATAAAATATTGTTGTGTCTTTTCGATTTGATAATTAATTATTTAATCATTATTATTTGATAATTAAGTTGAATAATTGTTAAAAATAATTATTAAGAATTTTTTTAAGATCTAATTGATTCATGTATTTTGATTATTTGATGTCGTATAAAAAAATAATTCTTGTGAAAGTTGTTCATTTTTTTGTAGTTTAAGTAGACGTAAAGAAAATTATAGGGTTCCATTTAAAAAACAGTACTTCACCTTGAAATAACCTTGAAAGATTGTTCTAGATCGACAAAAACTAGCGTAGTTTAGTTTCCCCCTGATATAAATAGACTTTTATTTGAAACTTTTTTCCATATACTAGTAATGTACTGTTTTTATATTATAAGACTCACTCAAGATAAAAAAACTCACCCGGTATATATGTATTCTAATTAGTAAGAAAATAAATGACAAGGTGTTTTATAAATTTGATCAAGAGTCTGATGAATCCATAATAAATTGGCGAAACGTCGCAATTGATCGCATGTTTTGACACTGTTTAATTGTTCCTATTTTCCTCTGATTTGTCACATCTAATATCTAAATAATGGAATTGAATAACAATAATTAATAGTCTGTCTGTTACTTATTCTGTCTGTTACTTATTCTGTCTGTCAGTCAGTCTATGTTAGCTTGTCTGTCTGTTAGTTAGTCTGTCTATTAGTCTGTGCGTTATCAAATTTTTGTGGACGAGCTAGCTCAAAAACTAGTGTGAATATCGAAACCAAATTTCACACGTAGTTTTGGTCAATTGAGATTAAGAGTTGATTAGATTTTGGTGCATATCGACCCAAAATTAAAGGGGGTGGAGGGGGGGAGGGTTAAAAATTAAAAATCTAGGCCATTTGAGCAAACTCAACCAAATTTTGTATACATAATCAATGGGACCCCAGAAGTATAAAAATGCAAAAATTAAGCACCCAAAATGGGGGTTCAAAAAATTAAAATCTAGCCCCTTGTACCAAACTCAACCAGAAATGTATGGTAAAGTCAAGTGGATGGCCACATCAGAACACGTCAGCTTATTTTAAAGTGAAAAATTCAAAAATTGAAGGTTAGTGTAATTTGGAAATTCCTATCCTAATTCACCTACCTCTTTGATTGAACACTAATAAAACACGCCCTCTATTATTTCTTTCGATCTAGCCTTATGACCATTATAAAAATTAAATATGATATCATAGTCGAGTAAATATATATATTGTAGATAATGCACAGCAAAATGATAAATCAATCCGAATGCAAATGAATACTTAAAGAGATTAGATTAGCAAAAAGCATTTTCCATATATAGTACATTTACACTATAAAAGAAGAACACAGTTTCAATCTAATACATTGTTTATTATACATATATAAGCAGTGAGCAATTCTTCGGGGCTTGACACGTTAATTGAGGCGCAAATTCGAAGAGATAGAAAAATCTACTTTTAATAAATTAGAGACGAGAAAGATAATTTTTAACTTTTTTTATATTAATTTTATTATACATTATTTAATCGATTCACTAGACACGGTGTCGGTCACTACTGGTTGACTATCTTCAGTAGAACTAAACAATTTGGTAACGCACAGACTAACAGACAGAATAACAGACAGACTAACAGACATTTTGACAAAAAAATTATTATCTCAAAAAATATAAATTTTTCGAAGTTCACTTATTAGGGCTTTTTTGTAGAGCGAAATGCCCTGGTTTCGCTCAATTTTTTTAATCAAAATAGTTTGAGCCGTTTTTGAGATATTTTGAAAAAAAGAAAAAAACACTTTTTTCATGCACGATTACAATACTTGACCATACGCTGTTTGGCGAGGGGTGATCCGCGATTGGAAGTAGGTGTACACCTCTTTGAAAGTATTTTGGAAGTACTTGGAAATATTTGGAATTACTTGGAAATATTTGGAAATACTTGGAAATATTTGGAAGTACTTGGAAATATTTGGAATTACTTGGAAATATTTGGAAGTACTTGGAAATATTTGGAATTACTTGGAAATATTTGGAATTACTTGGAAATATTTGGAAATACTTGGAAATATTTGGAATTACTTGGAAATATTTGGAAGTACTTGGAAATATTTGGAATTACTTGGAAATATTTAGAATTACTTGGAAATATTTGGAAGTACTTGGAAATATTTGGAATTACTTGGAAATATTTGGAAGTACTTGGAAATATTTGGAAGTACTTGGAAATATTTGGAAGTACTTGGAAATATTTGGAAGTACAAGTGGAAGTAGGTATACAGCATATTAGGTCGCGGTTCACCCCTCGCCGTGTGGTAAAGTAAAAAAATATAATATTTTTACAAAATTTTTGTTAATTACATAAAATAAATCATACAAATTCACATCCATCAGAAAATTTTGTTCAAGGGTTTTTGGAATCGATCAGTATGTATTGAGAAATTTGGTTAATTGGAACACGTTTTTGTGATCGTGAACATGTACTCCTTTTAAAATCTGTATTCCTTTTGTACTCCATTGCATTAATATTTTATACTCTATTATATTTATATTTTATAAAAACTATAACAATTTTTTTTTTTGGCCTCCACATCTTCCCTTATAGCCCTCCGATCCTCCCACTCAGGATCCGGTTGAGTGGCTCAGGGTGTGGCCACAGCAGAACGGTGTGAAACCTTAGTATGCTGAGACCAAGAATAAAAATAATAATAATAATAAAAAAAGGAATACCGCATGTCGTCCAAATAATCAAATAAATAAATAAATACACTGGGATATTATATACGTTACTGTGCTAATGTTGTCTACCATATGATAATTGAAAATATGATTTCTACAATTAAAATATTAGAATTATATACTCAATTGTATTGTTTATATTGTTTTTAAAATAGTCGATTGTAGTTTTTTTCACAACCAGCATATATCCAATACAAAATTAAGACGACCAATAATAATAATTAGTGGTTTTCATTTCACGTCACACAAAATACGTCATTGGGCTGTCAGTTCAAAAATATTCGGACAGTTTTGAGAGGCAATCTCGTGGGGCCGTATTCCTCCTTTTGAGAAGCCAAAAATAATTGGCCACCTTAATAAAAGTTGAAATTATAGGTGCTGCAAAAGTCCGCAAACCGGACATTAACATCAATGATGAATGATTGATATTTTGAAAGTGAATCCGTATTAATAAAAAAACTAAAATATTCTAATTTGTCTGTTCACACTGTTATACTTACATATACACTTTTTAACCAATAGCAGTTTATCAGCGCAATTATCAGAAAATGTCGCCAATTTATAATCCCCATTTTTACCACTGATGTAGCATCAACTAATGTAAATTTGCAATAGATCTATATAAACCATGAAATTTCATTTAAAAGGTAAAAAGGAGACAGGAAATGACTATAAATACATGTTGAAAACTTATTATAATTTTTAATAAGCATAAACATTAAATTCATATTATAATAAGATATAAAATAAAGATAAGCTAACTATAAACGAAAAATAAAATTCTATTGCAATTATATCATCAATATATAATATAAATAATATGACTGCATTTCCTATATTATGTTTTTTCCCTATTATAATATAAACTATTAGTTTAATTTTCAATTACTATTGATCTTTGTTATTATGTAATATTAAATTTATTTTAGCTTATGCTATGAATTTTACACTTTCTTGACTTTGAGAACAGTCGTGACGAGTAAAGTCGCTAAAGCTTACATTGTATCCCAGACAACACACAATGTATGAAAGACGTACATTTTTGGTGGGCAAGGCAAGGGTTGCTGAGGCTGAGATTCTATCTCCACGTATGTCTCTTTGTAGGCATCAGCCTCCCATCGTTTCTGAAATTCGCTATATAAATTTTCAATGTATTTTTGTGAAGCGGTGAAAGTATTTTTTTTTTCCTTAATAATAATTATAATTATTTAAGGGTAATATTTTAGCAAGGCGGCTGAGCCTCTAAGACCTGGGTCAGGGCTTTTATGGGGGAAACGTGCTTGTTAACAATAGACCAGTGGAAAATACTAGGTGTGGCGGTTAATAATGTCCTTTTTTCGGCATGAGGAAAACACAATTTTTTTAGCACTGGCAAAAATGGTTTATTCAAAGTATGCACCATCGGATTCTACACATTTTGACCAACGATCCGGCAAATTGTGTATCCCCTCCCAGTATAATTTCTCCCCTTTCGAGGCGAGCTAAGATTCGAGCCATTTTGCCACTTCTTCGTAATTAGCGGAGTGCTGGTCAGCCAATCCGTGTTCCTTTGACCTAAAGAGGTGGTAATCCGATGGAGCGAGGTCTGGAGAGTAGGGCCTCCCATTCGAGCGCTTTGATGGTTTCTTTCGTCGATTTGGCGTTGTGCGACGAAGCTTTGTAGTGGAGAAAAATGACACGTCCATGTCTTCGAGCCCATTGCGGCCGTTTTTCGATAAATGCATGATTCAAATTGATCAATTGTTGTCTGTAGCGGCCCGCATCAACAGTTTCGCCCGGTTTTAGCTCATAATACAGCAAACCTTTTTGGTCCCACCAGATGCACAGCATTGTTTTCTTTCCGAACCGATTCTTCCGTGGGGTCGATGGTGCCGCTTCTCCAGGTGAAAGCCATGACTTTTTGCGCTTGGGATTGTCGAAATAGATCCACTTTTCATCTCCCGTGACGATACGATACAGAATCGACTTCCTTTCTTGACGAACCAGCAACATTTCAGCCATCATTTTTCGCTTCTCCATTTGCCGGTCGTTCAAGTCATGTGGCACCCATCTGCCTTCCTTGTGGATCTTTCCCAATGCTTTCAGCCGGTCACCAACTGTTCTGCGGCCTACTCCGAGTCTCTCTGCAAGCATTCCTTGCGATTGGCGCGGATCTTCTGCCAGCAAGTCCTCCAGGTCAGCATCCTCAAACTTTTTCGGCTGTTCAGGCCGCTCCTTATCGTTCAAATCAAAATCACCACTTCGAAACCGTCCAAATCAACGTTGGCAGATTTTTTCAGATGGAGCATGGTCCCCATAAACTTTCCCGAGAATACGAGCCGTTTCCGCAGCCGATTTCTTCATTAAAAAATAGTGCAACATCACCTCCCGCAAATGCTCTTTTTTCGGCACAAAATCCGCCATGTTTACAAGCCAATATCTCATACACAAATGAACCGAATGTTGACATGTTATATGCCGTTTGAAAGGTGATTAGCAAAACTATAAAACCAAAAAAATATTTTGATAAGTTTGGTGGAAAAATACCAAAATGCCATCTGTTAGAAAAAAGGACATTATTAACCGCCAAACCTAGTACATTTTTCCATTTTTTCTTTCTTATGAACATCAATAAATGTAAAGTGACTTGTTGTCATATTTGGGCTATTAAATAATTCCTGTCAGATAGCTTTTAACACCAGATGTCAAGAAATATGTCAAGTAAATTTATTGGGTTTCTTTCGAATTTTGCCCGGAGGTTTCTCGTGGGAATAATTTCTTAAATAGGCGTGCCAGAATATTTAAAAAAAACGCCCTTCTAATTACGAATTTAGCCAATAAGAAGTTTTTGAAAAATTTCCATTCAGAGACAAGCGAGCAGGCTTCAGCCAGCCCAGTAGAGTAGAGGCCAGTTCAGTTAGTCAGTCGAGAGTGTTCAGTCAGTGGAAGTCAGTCAGTCAGTAGAGTAGAGTAGATTCTTGAGTACACAGTTGTGCCAGAGATGTATAATACAAACGATCATTTTAAATAAAACCATGATATAAAAAGTAAATGCATTCTTTTTAAACCTTTGCTTAGAGAATAGAAACCTTTCATTCACAGAGACACGCACCTCTGGCAACGGCGTGCGAGACAGCGGACCCACATCATCTGAATCCTTCACGTTACACTGAGCGAGTCAATATAATAGTCAGGTATATAATACGACCCGCTCTAAAAAAATAAGACAATTTGTTCGCAGCCATAAACACAGGTCGCAACATAATTTGGCGGCGAGCTGTGGGTTTGCGACATATTTGCTGGCACGCGGTGGGATCGCAACACCTAGGCTTGCAACATATTTGGCGAGCAGCGGTGGGGTTGCAACACGTAAAATATGTTATCGTTACAGATATTACACGACAACTCCTATTTCATTTCTATTTCCTACTGAATAATTTTACAGTGTTAAGAAAAGTATGTAATATAATAATACAGAATGAGTCACGGGAAACGGATATTTTTCAGGAAAGCATAATTCTGCGGATTTTTCAAAATATAATATTTTATTTTCATAGGAAAATCACTAAACTATGCCATTTTGAATACTTATGAGCGAAAAATTATGTCTGGCAAATGATGGCTATTTTCAAGAACACAAATTCGAAGGCGCTCTCGATAAAAATGAGCTTCATCGCTCATTATGATGGTCAAATCTTCATTTTCTTCAAACAAGTCTATTATTGTTCGGCAAAAAGTGAGACATTGTTGGTAATCCCACTCATTCAACTGTTGGACTCTCGTAATTTTATACGGATAAAGCCCTAGGTCTTTGTGTAAAATTCGATGTACAGTGCTTGTTAGTGGTGGGGGGTAAACGATATAGTGATATGATAGGGGTTGGTTGTTGGAAGGTAAGGGGAATGCCCTTAACCCCAACTGTTGGTCCAACCACGAGGGAAAGTAGGGTATTGGAAGTGTGTGACAAAAAGTATGTGAGCAAACCATGATTCGGTGGTAGCTGAATTACTTCGATTCGGGCTGGCGCATATATAACATTCAACGAATATTATCGCTCACGGGATTACACGCGCCAACTCGTCTCTCAATAATTCATTGATTTATTATTTCATTATAAATAGATTGATTCATGTAGTGTACAGTGTGTTTGACAATTTGACTGTTGTTTACTTAAAGTATTATTACTAATATTAAAGTATTGTTTATTTGAACAAACTACTATGTATGAGGTCGCAGTGCCATCTAGCGGTGAGCGCTAGGACTGGACCGGACACCACACCCCTTCACCCTTTTTTTTATTTTGGGTGGTGAGTGCTGTGTGGTGCTTTGTGCGCCCCCCATCAAGTCGATGGGGTCCTAACAATCTGTTGAGTGCAGGTTGTAGGTTGCGTGTTCATATAGGGTGTGTGCAGGGGAGGGGCTGCTGGATGGCGGTGGCCCCCCCAGATTCGAATGTTCGAATCCCATTCGCTACCTCAGTCGAATCGAGTCGCTTTAATTATAGCATGGGTGAATATATTTCACTCATGCAAAAGCGACTCAACGATCCGACTGAGTCATCTAGCGGCCGTGGCTCAAGGCTCGTCGCCATGCGCAAGAGCGGGCCGCTACAGTGCTTTAAAGTATCTTTGGCAAGAGTGGACGCAAACTTTCGAGTCTGCCTTCGAATTTGTATTCGTGAAAATGGCCATCATTTGTCAGACATAATTTTTCGCTCATAAGCATTAAAAATGGCATAGTTTACTGATTGTTCCGATGACAATAAAATATTTTATTTTGAAAAATCCGCAGAGTTATTCTTTCCTGAAAAACGTCCGTTTCCCGTGACTCACCCTGGGGTAAGTTTTTTCTAATCTTAACTCGTAGAACACATATATCTTTAATTTTGTCTACATAACTTAATATTTATATATGTCTACAGATACCTGAGTATATATTCTTTAATTAGCATTGATCAAAATAGCGATTTCACTTAAATATTTTCATATTTATTCAAAGAATATTGTAAAAAATGCACACTATTCCACATTTGCCCCGAAAATTGCGCACATGAAAGTTTAAAATGCCTTGAAACGTAGGTATATAACTTTGTAGATAATCGCCTCCTATCTTACAATATGTTATCGTTACTGATATTACACTTCAACCTCATATCTCATTTCTATTTTCTACTGAATAATTTTGACTGTGTTGAGAAAAATATGTAAAATAATAATATAAGGTGAAGTGGAATAAGTGCGGACTAGTTTTTTCTAAGTTTGAATTGCAACACACACATATATCTTTAATTTTGTGTAAATAACTTAATATTTATACAGGGTGTTCCGTATCACAACGATCATCTTTAATGTAAAATAAACTGCAACGGATCGTTGCTAAACTTTATCCAAATTGATTTGAAATATCAATATGTTTATTCCTTTATTATTAATTAGAAGTCACTTGCGATTTGAAGTTCATGTTGACTTTAATTCAAAAATAATGATCTATTCTCATTTAATAGTCGAGGAATAACCATTGGACCATTGGATTTTTGACGCTACGGTTATTATTAGTAACCCTTGGTGAAGACATGGAAGAATCTTTTCAATTAAACAAAAACTTTTCAATTTGATATTTTTTTGGCAAAATTAGCTGATTTAATATCATATTTTGATAGTGGTTATTAGCTAAATAATATATTTAAAAAAGTCTATCAATTAGAAAATTGTGATCTTGATTTGAAAACAACTTTTGGGGGCCGAAATACTACGAAATTTTAGAACTTTTTCCAGTTTTTAACTTATAACTCGAAAACGGTCCATATTTGGCAAATAACCGTTCTATAGTAATTTTTATGGGGATGCAACCCCCCCCCCCCTTTGATCACTTTTGAATATCCCCAAAACTCGCACTTTTTTCGACTTTTCCAATTTTGACCATAAAGGAGCACGTTTTCGACAAAGACCACTCTATAGTTTTTTAAACTAGATTAAAGTTTTATCTTAATTGGGTGCCGTAATTTTGTTAAAGTTTTGGAAAACTGCAATTTTTTGGCAGTTTTTCCTTTGAAAAGCACTCATTCTAGATACTTTATTCCTATCTCATTCTTTTAGGAAATTTTTATTGACTTGAACGTTTACTTGGACCACTTTTTTTGGTAATATTTCCGTACAGGATATGATCCGAATCCTCAAAAGTGTCTTGGATAATACTGGATATCTATGAATCTAAGAGTTTTAACAAACAAGTTGTCTAAGTAAACGTTCAAGTCAACAAAATTTACTAGAGAATGAGATAAAATCAAGTTTCTAGGATGAGCGGTTTTCATTTTATGAAAACAAAAAAACTGGAAAAATTGGAGTTTTTCAAAACTTCAACCTCATTGCGGCACGGGTTACCATGATCCAATTAAAATAAAACTTTATCTAAATTGTAGCAAATTTAATCTAGTTTAAAAATGTAAAGTGTACTCTTTGTCGGAAACGTGCTCCTTCATGGTCAAAATGGGAATAAATCGAAAAAAGTGCGAGTTTTTGGGATATTAAAAAGTGATCAAGTGGGGGGGGGGGGGGGGGGTATTGGATCCCATAAAAATCGAACTACTAGACCAATTTTCTATTATTTTTTTTAATCGCCGTCAAATTTTGTCCTATTTAATTTACTATAGGAGGGTTATTTACAAAATTTGGACTTTTTCTTCATCAAAAACTGGAAAAAGTCCGAAAATTTCGAGGTTTTTCGGCCAACAAAAGTTGTTCACCACACTATCGAGGTTGTAGACTTAGATTTGGCATATCCACACCATACCAAACGATCCTAGAAAAAAAATATTTTCTCGCTATTAATTTAAGCTGAACCACTTTTTGGATCCTTTATATACCTACTGGGCAGTTTTTTTGCTTAAATAATCAAAAAAATCAAAAGCACAAAATTTTTTTTGGTAGACTTTGCAATGTCTTAGTATAAAAAACAAAATCCCACCTCGCCCATATAAATGCATTCACTGTAACAAAATCCGAGGTCATAACCCCCTATATGCTCTTCACACGAGATGCACTTTCTGATTGGTATATTATATAAATAGCGGAAGTCCATCCAGAATGGTGCAATATCTATGACTATTATTTCATATCACAAAAAATTGGATTTCTAGCAATTTACTAATTACATTTTGGTTTATATTAGAATAAATAGCGGCCATGTTTTTATAAAGAACCTTATCTATATATAATCCTTAGTGTGTATGTGCGTGATCGACCCACGCCTAAACCACTGAACGTATCGAAACCATATTCACACCATATGTTTGTTTAATGCTCCGGGTGGTTTATCTAAATTTTGGGGCAAATCGGTTTGATTTGATTTCACACGATTTTAAGTAATTAAATTAATTACTCTCATGTAGAAGAATTCGGGTGAAGGTCAGTGAGTAGAGTGTTGGCTCGCTGACTCGAAGATCGCTGGTTCGAGACCGAGTCTCGGCAGATAGATATTTGCAGCCGCCTCCTCTTGGAAAGTAATGGCAAACTACCAAGAGTATAATTGCCTAGTAACCTCTCCAAATTAGCCGTTCGGAACCGGCGTTAAAAAGTAGGTCCCGTATCTGTCTAAAAACAACTAAACACACTCAGCACAGGTATATGTGGAGAGGGGCCGACACCCGTTTCGGGTATGGCACTCGAAGAAGAAAAAGAAGAATTCCAATCTTGGGGTTTTAAAAAAGGTTTCTCATTTCTTTTGTACCCAGGCAGACAATGGGTTTGGGTTAATTCATTATTCTCAAAGGCCTTGAAGAAGTATTATGATTATATTATAGATGTATTTTGTTTTCCCTAAACTTTAAAATTAAAATGTTATATGTAATATCTATCTATCTATATATATATATATATAGTATATAAAATTAAGGTTTTGTCTGTACATTGCTCCAAATCACGCCAAATTTTGGTTGCACACGTTTCAAGCAAAGCTATGAACGAAAACACCCTCAACAAAATTCCTGCCTGTCTGTCTGTATGTCTGCCTGTTTCCGTCGTTTCCGAAAAGTTGCTCACGATTCACGTAAAAACGTCTGAAGGGATTATTATGAAATTTCATATTTCCATCAGATCTCTTCTAACTTACGTTTTTAGCTATATAACGTTTTGATATTTTGACCCCAAAAGGGGGTTTGGGGGGGCGTGCACGAATGAAAATTATCAAATAACTCCTAAACTATTAACTCTACGGTAAATTTTAAAATGAGCAAAGTTGTAGGGGATGTGATTTTTGACAATTTTGGGGTGCGTGGTGGTGGGGTGGGGGCGGTCGTTGTGCACAAATTTTATATACATAATCTCTGGGTCACTAGAAGGATAGAAATTCAAAAAGTAACCACCCAAAGGGGAGGGGGGCAAAAAATGAAAATTCTTACCCTTAATAGCCAATTTAACCAAATTTTGTATATAGAATCTAGGGGTCACTAGAAGGCTAGAAATGAAAAAACTAGGTGCGGGGGTAAGGTGCAGGGGGGGGCACGGGGTGAGGTGTGCAGGGTGGAAGGGGGGGGGGGGGAGGTGAGGGTTCAGGGGCATAATTAGGGAGGATCAGGTGAGGGTCCAGAGGCGTAGTGGGGTGGTGCGGGGTGGGGTCCGGGGGTGGTGCGGGGGCTGGGGTGCGTGGTGGTGGGGGTGGGGGCGGTCGTTGTGCAAGGGCACGGGGGGCGTGAGGTGCTGGGTGGGGTTCGGGGGGTGGGTGTGCTGGGGAGTGGGGTTCGGGTGGGTTGGGGGTCCAGGGGCCTCCTGGCTAGCAAGAGGTCGCCGAAGGCGGGCCCTGCAGATAGTATATAATATAAAATTAAGGTTTTGTCTGTACATTGGTCCAAATCACGCCAAATTTTGGTTTCACACGTTTCAAGCAAAGTTATGACCAAAACACCCTCAACAAAATTCCTGTCTGTCTGTATGTCTGTATGTATGTCTGTCTGTTTCAGTGGTTTCCGAAAAGTTGCTCACGATTCACGTAAAAACGGCTGAAGGGATTATTATGAAATTTCATATTTACATCAGATGTCTTCTAACTTACGTTTTTAGCTATATAACGTTTTGATATTTTGACCCCAGAAGGGGCTTGGGGGGGGGGCGCACGAATGAGAATTATCAAATAACTCCTAAACTATTAACCCTACGGCAAATTTTATGATAAACAAAGTTGTAGGGGATGTGATTTCCGAGGGGATGTGATTGCCTCCGGCACGCCCTCTGCACCTTGTTCATTTAATAAAATGAAAAATAATCAAGAATGTACATATTTAAAAATATGTTTTATATAAGCAATAATTTGGAGATTGATAATATATTTTGATAGGTTTTATAATTAAACTAATTATTAGTGTCAGACCGAAACAGGATTTTCAGCCGAAATCGACCTTCGCCCTGGGTCTCAGTTTCAGCCAAAACTTATTTTAACTTAATGGAATGTTTCCTACATTTGATTCAATCGCGAATCAAATGTAGGTGATTTTTGTCAAATATTGAGTGAAAATAATATCTGAACTTATATATTTCTAACTTGAAATAATGATGTTAAGCATTATATCGATATATGTAAGATATATTTAGAAACGTCATAGTTAGCCTTCATGAATAATAAATTTATAATTTTTCTCATCAATATATCAAAGAATAATTGATATATTAATGAGAATTGTTTTGACCGCCCTTTTTTGAAAAAAAATATATATCACGAGACTACTGCGGATGAAGCTATTGGAGTCTGCGCAGTCTTAAGTCTGGACCAAGAGAGAAAAAGATATAATCCATTTGGCTACAATCCAACGTCATTTTGCGTATATCAATTATTCTTTGATATATTGATGATAAAAATTATAAATTTATTTAACATCATTATTTCAAGTTAGAAATATATAAGTTCAGATATTATTTTCACTCAATATTTGACAAAAATCACCTACATTTGATTCGCGATTGAATCAAATGTAGAAAACATACGATGAATTAATGGCAAGCATCTAACATACATGATAATAGATCTGGCGCTCTAGACTGGGAGATTGAATATATAACATCTTATATTTCAAATTCATTTGGTGATCCATCCGAGTGTCATGCAGACTATACGCAAAATGACGTTGGATTGTAGCTAAATGGATCATATCTTTTTCTCTCTTGGTCCAGACTTAAGACTGCGCAGACTCCGATAGCTTCATCCGCAGTAGTCTTGCGATATATATCTTTTTCAAAAAAGCGCGGTCAAAACAATTCTCATTAATATATCAATTATTCTTTGATATATTGATGAGAAAAATTATAAATTTATTTAAACTTGTAAGATTTTGTATTATATACTGAAATCTAGTATATTTTTTACACATATACAGAGAAGTAACTCGTGTTAATGAAATGAACAACAGTTTTTGAAGTATGTAACAAAAATATTTACTTATGTTATATTATCAAATTAACATGAACAAAAATATAAACATGTTAATGACTTACGCTTGTAAGTAAACCTTGTCAAAAATAAATACTTAGCTATAAAGTATAAACTCACTAATTGAGTATTTTAATTATTGTGTTGACAATATTTTTAAGCCTAATGTATTTTTCATTGAGATCTTGTGTTTAGCACTAGTAAATTATATTCTAAATTGTACTTCAAATATATATCGTCGCTGATCTTACAAAACGTCGTAAGTCCTAAATTCATTGTTTGCCAGAAAACAAGAAAAAACATTTTAAACAACAATACATACAAATTCATGCAATGCAATATTTATTTATTTGTCCGTAGGGCGAAATTAAATTGGAATAGAATAATAAAGTTTCAATAGACAGATGCGCCGTGAAAAGTTGGTCGATATAAACGTATAATACGTATTTGACCAAAAATCGGGCTTACGAGGTTTTGTAAGATCAGCAACGATATATAAATATATTGTTGGGTGGGGGGTGATTTGTCATTTTAACATATTTTGTATAAAATGCCATATATTACTATATGTGTGTCGGTCACATTCATCCGGAGGTTAGCTTGGGCCGAACGGGTCTTGCGTAAGTTCGGCGGCGTGGAGAGTGTTGCGGCTTACTGGTGCGATAACCTATACGGTAGCGTCGATGGCCGGGACTTGGAAATGTGCGCGGGAGCAAAGAGCTCTTACAATTGGATGTTGCGCCCAGGAGTTATTACGAACAAGATATTTAAGTATATAATTTTGTAGGCTTAGATCGGGGGCCCTTCCTTCGGCCATAAGAACCAGCACGGGAAGACGGCCGGAGGGGCCCCCGATGTGACGGGCAGGGTGCAGACAAACTGAGACAACGGCGCATATCATCCAATGTTGTGATAGGAACGCGGATTGGCGGTTTAAGAAGCATGACGCTGTGGTACGATGTCTGGCCGACGATTTGATCAAAAAGAGAATGCGTGTCGAGTTGAATTACTTGTACTTGTGGATTTTTGGACGTCCAGATCGTTTCTGCGCTTGTAGGAATGGATGTTGCCCACCGCAACAAAATATAAAAATATAGGGGCAACTCCAGTCTGGTGGATAATTTTGTGGAGCGATTTGGCGTCGGGGCGGGCTCGGTTAGGGTCGAAGCCATCAGACTCTCGTGGAAGGGAGTATGGTCTCATAAAGTGGTGGAGTCCCTCATCGCCCTGGATATATCCTAAAAAACATTAAACGATTTGACATATAGGGCGATGAGGGGATCTCTCCTTAATTTTTACACTTTCAGCAGAAGAACATATAGAGCGGGTGGCGTATTATTATTTTATTTTAAATAGAGAAAAAAATGTGAAATGTGAGCAGGATTAATCCTGGCTCTCTCAGCCACCCGCTCTGAATCTGAATTTATTTGTTCTAAAGCTGAAAGTGTGAAAATTTTGTAATTAAATTTGTGTAATGGTCTGTTGTCTTTGAAAGAGGCGGCCCGCTCCTCGGAGGGCCAATAAACAAAATAAAATGTTATATGATATATTATATTTTAATTTATACTCCAAACATGTGACTGATTTTTTTTTTGTGTCTATATTACCTGATATCTTCGCCAATTGTGAACCGATTTTGATTATTTTTTGCATTGGGTTCAGTCTAGTTTCTGATTGGTCTCGTTTTTTTTTCATTGGTTTTGGACCTGTTTTAACGAAAATCTATAATAGCTTCGCAAATGCAAGTTGATCCAACGAATTCCAAATATTTCTGTACATAATCCAGAATATTTTTAAAAGTTTCTGGATTTAAAGAAGCATACAATCCAAATTCCAATTTCAATTGATCACATAAATTATTTTAAATATTAGCAGTTACGTCTCACAAGAGCTCTTCGTGAGAGACTAATTTTTTCAAATGTCGTTTTTTTATCAGGAATTAATAATTCAGCAATATTTAACAAGCATTCCTTCAAAAATTCTCCGTCAGAAAATGGTTTGCATTGTTTCACAACTTTTATGTGCAATAATGTAACATAATGTAACTAGCTTTTGTCAAAGCTTTATCTGGCTTTGACAGGATTATGAAAGTATTTTTTAACTGACTTCAAAAAAGAAAGAGTTTCTCAATTCGACTGACTTTTTTTTTGTGTCTATGTTACATCATATCTTCGCTAATTGTGAACCGATTTTGATAATTTTTTTGCATTGGGTTCAGTCTAGTTTCCGATTGGTCCCGTTTTTCATTGGTATTGGACCTTTTTTGCTATGTTTGTTCAAGCATAACTTTTTTGTTTATGAACCGATTTCGATGATTCTTTTTAAATTGGAAATAGGGTACCTTAGGTGTGGTCTCATAATAATTTGATCAAGTTTTGATGATATCATCAATGACGAATTAACGTAAATCTCCAATTCTTATGACCAAATAATCGAAATAATAATAAATAAAATCTTTTATAAAAAAATCAATCTGAAAACATTCATTTAAAACCCGCAAACTTTTCTAGAGAATTTTTATATTTATGAATTTAATTTTATTATCATTTTCTGATTCATTCGCCCGACCCTTTCTCTTATGAAATGAATGCAAGGTATTATATTAAGTCACTATTAATAACATCACTAAAAAGAGAAAAATAAAAATAATTTTTATAAAAAAATAAAACCCAATTCAAAAAAATTAAATGCAACAAATAAAACTCAAAAAATCAAATAAAATACATATAAATAATCTAATTTAGTTACAACTAAACGACGAAATATTAACATGAAATTACTTTTTGAAGTCCGTGCTAAACAAACTATATAAGCCAGCTTACCCTCTAATCATACTAAGTAAAATCCATCGAGTTTGATTCATTAAATGTATATGTTTGGCACCGACTCCAAAAAGTGATTTCATGTTAATATTTCGTCGTTTAGTTGTAACTAAATTAGATAATTATTTTATAATTAATAGAGTAAAGGGTGTGTAGTTTCACCGTGAAACTACACACCCTTTACTCTATTAATTAACATCATGTTTCACCTAAAACCTACACCACTTTCCATAAGTAAAAAAAATTATTTTATACCTTTTAGTGTATTTTATTTTATTTTTGAGTTTTATTATTTTATTTGTTGCATTTAATTCTTTTGTAGTGGGTTTTATTTTTTTTTTATTCTGCTTGAATTTTTATTTTTTCTGGTGAAAATAGCTTGTATTGGTTGAAATGTTTTGTTGAAAAATGCCTTTTTAAATTATATTCTTTAAAAAACTACAATAGTTTCGATACCTACAGACCAAACATATGACTTTATCCTGTATATTTGCAATTAAATATTTGAAGGTCCAATTATCATGAAGTGGATAGTTGACCCCCCCCCCTCCCCATGATTCTGTCTAATAATAATATTTTGCAGTATTACATTGCATCATCATTGGCACGCACTCCTGCTTCCACGCATTTGAACGTCAAACCTCTGCGAAACATAATTTTAAATAATATTTTCATTTATTCTGCGGGCCGGGCCGGCATGCCGCGGCAGTTGTCCACTCCTGGTTTATACCGTGGAGTTGATTTTTGAAAAAAAATTCCAACTTTTTTAAAAAAAACAAAAAGATGCTCAATTCTTTGGATTTATTATATAATTCAATGACTCCTCACTGAAAAAAATTTTCAGTCAAGCTTGATTTTTTTACTTTACCATACAGGGTATGGTCAAGTATTCTAATCGTGCATGAAAAAATTGGTTTTTTTGCTTTATTTTTTCGAAATGTCTCAAAACGGTTGAAACTATTTTGATTAAAAAAATTGGACAAAACCATGGCATTTCGGTCTACATAAAACCCCTAATAAGTGAACATCGAAAAAATTATATTTCTCGAGATAATAATTGTTTTATCAAAATGTCTGTTAGTGTGTTAGGATGTTAGTCTGTACGTACCAAATTTTGTGGACGAGCTAGCTCAAAAACTAATGTGAATATCAAAACCAAATTTCACACGTAGTTTTGGTGCATTGATATTAAGAGCTGATTAGATTTTGGTTCATATCGACACGAAATTAAAGGGGGTGGAGGGGGGTTAAAATTTAAAATTATAATATTTTCAAACTAAAAAAATAAGAAAAATGAAATATACTATAAAATGAACCTATAATAACAAAAAAAAATTCTGGCGCCAAAATTAGGAGGGGGGGGAATAAAAATCTAGGCCATTTGAGCAAACTCAACCATATTTTGTATACAAAATCAGTGGGCCGCCAGAACACTAAAAATGCAAAAACAAACAGCCCAAAATGGAGGAGGGGGTTGTTAAAAAATGAAAATCTAGGCTCTTGGACCAAATTCAACCAAATTTTGTATACATAATCAGTGGGCTACCAGAAGACTAAAAATGCAAAAACTACCTGCCAAAAATGGTGTGTAGGGTCAAAAAATGAAAATCTAAGTCCTTCTACCAAACTCAACCAGAAGTGTATGGTAAAGTCAAGTGGATGACCACATCAGAACATGTCAATTTATTTTATTTTCTGTTCGAGTTGAATGGAGTGAAATTTTTGACTTTTCTTATATAATGCTGGTCAGAGAAGGTTTGTCTTCAGGGTTAGACTGACTGCCCGGAAAGCATGTTTTTAGTTCTCGGGTTCAACTCCTAAGGGGATGAATCCCTCTGATTAGCTATATAAAAATAATAATGGAGTAATTTTTGAAGACGGACTGATAAGTGAATTAAGTGGATATCGATGAGGCAGTCCAAAAAAGAAGAAGATAATTTACACCATCTTTTTATTCATAAAACCAAGTGTAAATTATCTTCTTTTTTTTGGACTGCCTCAACGATATCCACTTAATATAAAAATATTTTCTCTTAAATTTAAATTCTTTCTTATTATATTTTTTTAATTTACAGATAACATATCGGTTTGTTGGAGGTCCATATCTCTGTAAAATAATAAAATATTTACAACCCCTGGGATTATACTTGAGCAGCTACATTCTGGTAACCACGGCCATTGATCGATACAGAGCAATATGTTATCCTTTGACTTATAATTCCTGGCGATCGAAATATACCAAAAAAATGGTATTAGGCGCATGGATACTTTCTATAGTTTTCTGCTTACCACAGGTAAAATTGAAATTTAACATATATTTAATATACTATAAGGCGGTGGTCCCTAAATAAGGTATGAATTTCCATTTGAAGGAATTCAATTTATCATATTATTTTTTTAATGAAATATACTAACTTTATATAAGTTAAATATGTAATGTAAGTACAGTGGAACATCGAGATACGAGTTTAATTCGTTCCAGCTTTTGAGCTAGTATAGCGAATTTCTCATATCTAGAAACAAACTTCCCCATTGAAAATAATGGAAATCCAGTTAATCCGTTCTGCATCTCCAAAAATATCAACATAAAAATCAATTTTCCTAATAAATAACACTGGAAATAATATAACCGTAGTTTATCTTTATGAAGAGTCATGACTGGCGAAAGGGATGTTTTTTTGTTTTTTTTCTTCGAGGGTAGGTGGAAATCTTCACAAAAAAAGACACTTCTGGACCCGTACCCAGAAGAGTGTGGGATTCCTACCCACTAAAACCACCTCCCTGTATCCTTTTTAAGATACCTCTAAAATGCGACACTACATTGTCTCTACAAAAGTCCATGGTATGAGCCCACACACTGCTTTATTAGGGTGATTTTCTTTAAAAAAAAAGTTTTCACTTCTTCCCACTTTGCCAACACTTTTTATTTAATTTTACTAAAGAGAGGGTTTCTAGAATGAGTAATTTCATTTTATGAAAGAAAAACTGCGAAATTTTTCAAAAAAATTGCATTTTTTTCAAAATGTCAACCTCATGTTACCATTATCCAATTAGAATGAAACTTTATTTAAATTGTAGCAAATTTAATCTAGTTTATAAATGTATAGAATCGTCTTTGTCGACAACGTGTTTCTTCAAGGTCAAAATGGGAAAAAATCGAAAAAAATACGAGTTTTAGGTATATTTAAAACTGATTCCGGGGACTAGTTCCGGTTCTAACCTAAATAGATGAAATTAATCATTTTATGCGTAATTTAATGAGCTTTAATTTATCTAACCGATATCTTTTTAATTTGATAAGCCGTTTTAGAGTTATACAAGAAAAACTGAAAAAACTCCGAAATTTTCTCATTTTGAGGCTTGTAGAAAAATTTCCACATCCCAGATTTGGGATAAAACTTAGGGTAGTAATATTGGAGTACCAATAAAGGTATTCCAGCAAAAAAATCTATTTCCTGTTAAAATCATAATTTGCCTGGACTAAAATACTTTGGAAGAAATTATGATATCTTTACATAAAATCATTCACATTATCGAATTATATGTTGTACCTATCTTAAAATTAAACCGTTCACCCTTTTAAAATTTGAATTTTTACTTTACCATACAGGGTATGGTCAAGTTTTGTAATCGTGCATGAAAAAAGTGTTATTTTTTGCATCTTTTTTTTCGAAATATTTCAAAAACGGCTGAAACTATTTTGGTTAAAAAAATTGGGCAAAATCATGGAATTTTGGACTACAAAAAAGCCCTAATAAGTGAACAACGAAAAAATAATATTTTTCGAGATAATAATTGTTTTGTCAAAATGTCTGTTAGTCTGTTCGTTTGTTGGTCTGTGTGTTACCAAATTTTTGTGGACGAGCTAGCTCAAAAACTAGTATGAATATCAAAACCAAATTTCACACGTCATTTTGGTGGATTGAAATTAAGATCTGATTAGATTTTGATGCATATCGACCCAAAATTAAGGGCGGTGGAGGGGGATTAAAAATTAAAAATCTAGGCCATTTGAGCAAACTCAACCAAATTTTGTATACATAATCCGTGGCCCCCAGAAGTCCAAAAATTCAAAAACTAACCGCCCAAATTGGAAGGGGTGTAGGGTCTAAAAATGAAAATTTAGGCCCTTGTTCTAAACTCAACCAAATTTTGTATACATAATCAGTGGGTCCCCAGTAGTCTAAAAATGCCAAAACTACCCCCCCCCCTAAATGATTATAAATAATTTTATTAAATTCAATAGAGGGGCCAGGGTGTATGCTAAAGTCAAGTGGATGTCCACATCAGAACGTATCAATTTATTTTAAAAGAGTATTTAGCAAGGATTTACGCCTTAAAAGTATGCAAAATGTTTGGTTTAGAAATAGTTTCGGAGAAATAATGTTAGCTTGATAGATAATAGGCCCGATTTCACTCATTTTGTTACTCGGTTTCCCGATTCTAGAGTAGATAAATAACAACTATTCTGTCAGATATATAATTTAAAATAATATCTCGGATCCAATAAATGATACGCGCTTGTGATTCTCTTAAGAATTTTCTAATATATGTAGTTTATTATTTATTTATTTTTCGAGTTTATTACTAGTCTCTAGCTGAAGAGTCTTGAAAAAGTTTTCCTCCTATTGTCTTTGTTTTTCTCGGATTTTGTAATGAAAACAATATATGCTTTGAAGGAGACAATAAAAGAGTGTGTCTTCTGCTGGAATTATAAATTTTATTTATTTATAACGAGACTATAGTTTCGAGGGCTTTGCCCTCTTCATCAGTCTATTACAATGGATTCTGCAGGAATTAATTTATGAATGAAAGGTTAAACTCTTTCATGTGTTTAGGTTAAGAAATTGTTCAGTCTGGACAAGTTAAGAATTGAAATTTATACTTGTTTTATTATTTTGGCTGTAGGTGGCGTTCATGAAATTTTTATTTTAGCGGCTATTTTTAAAATAAAGCTTTCGGGAATTTCTATTTTCCGATTTAGGAACAAAAAAGAGTTTTTAAAAGGGGATTCGGGACATAGTGAATTTGCAGACCATTTAATCTCCGAGAAACATTGTTTTCCAGATGAATCAAATATTAAATTAATTAGATCAGAATTAGATCCCTTAAAAATTAGTTTTTTTGAATCGTTAGAAATTTTAAAATCATACAATAATTCACCAAAAAAAATTTTAAATCGGAAAATAGAAATTTCCGAAAGCTTTATTTTAAAAATAGCCGCTAAAATAAAAACTTCATGAACGCCACCTACAGTCAAAATAATAAAACAAGTATAAATTTCAATTCTTAACTTGCCCACACTGAACAATTTCTTAACCTAACCACATGAAAGAGTTTAACCTTTCATTCATAAATTAATTCCTGTGAATCCATTGTAATCAGACTGATGAAGAGGGCAAAGCCCTCGAAACTATAAGTCTCGTTATAAATAAATAAAATTTATAATTCCATCAGATGACAACTCTTTTATTGTCTCCTTCAATATATAAAAATTCTGCTACTCTCGGCAAAAAACTTTAAATTTAATATATGCTTTTCTACAGAATAGTAGCCCGTCGTTTCTTATTGTATGGTAATCAAAATAAAAAGCTCTTTATGTGTAGGTAATTATAGTGCGGAAATAAAATCTAAAATAATATATAGAAGCTTATCATGAAAACAATAGTAGATAAAGTCATTTGGAATAACAATAATTTCAGGTAATATTTCATGTTGTAGGTAATCTTCAAAATTGACACATTAAGTTCAGTTGTATTTAAATTACAAAAACAAATGATTTAATTACACACATGTCTGAAAAATTTAAAGTGATAAAAATTGATTATAATAAATCTTATACTATTATATTCTTGTATATATCGTCACATCTTAAAAATACATATTTTTTAGGAGAAGGATTTTAAAATATTGTTTTGCATTTTTAAGTTATAAAACAATTCATTTATTAGAATTTTATAATTTTTCTTGATTCTGCTGGTTCATAATACTATCGGATCCAAAAAAATGTATTATTACTCATTAGCTTAACTAAGTTAAATAAACCACCTTTAACAACCCTTTTTGTGCAACTTGTGACACTTTTTAGTCCAATAAAATTGTGTTCAAATGTGCCCTATGGGGAAAGTTTTGAGGTAGCTCTGATTTTTTGCATATATATGTTTTTTAGGGCGCTGGATTCAAATCTGAGGTTTCCCATCACAATTTCGTGACGCAACATTGTAGAAAATGCAAAAAAAAAAAAAGGTGAAAATTTCCATTTTTTGGCGGTTTTTCGCTTATAATTCGAAAACTATATACTTTTCGTAAATAACCTTCCTATTCAAAATGAAAGTTTATAAAAACTCCTACAAATTTCATTATTTAGGTTTTTTTGCGACCAACCGTTTGGGCTCAAGCGCTAGTTGAAAATTGGCCTATTTTTTCTGTTTCGGCAAATCCCAAAAACTTGCACTTTTTTGATATTTCTCATTTTGACCATGAAGGAGCACGTTTCCGACAAAGACCACTCTATACATTTTTAAACTAAATTAAATTTGCTACAATTCAAACAAAGTTTCATTTTAATTGGATAAAGGGTAATCCGTGCCGCAATGAGGTTGAAGTTTTGAAAAACTGCAATTTTTTGCAAAAAATCACAGTTTTCCTTCAAAAATGAAAACCACTCATCCTAGAAAGTTGATTTTGTCTCATTCTCTAGGAAATTTTGTTTACTTGGACCACTTCTTTGTTAAAAGTCTTAAATTTATAGATATCCAGCATTTTCCATGACAAGAAATGATCCATTTTTTCAAAAAATCGCAGTTTTTCCTACATAAAATGAAAACCACTCATCTTAGAAACCTAGCATTTTCCCTGGAAAGAGATGATCCGAATCCTCAAAAGCGTCATGGAAAATGCTGGATATCTATAAATCTAAGAGTTTTATCACAAAAAGTCTTAGGTATATAGATATCCAGTATTTTACATGACAGGAAATGATCTGTTTTTTTAAAAATTGCAGTTTTTCCTTTATAAAATAAAAACCACTTATCCTATAAACTTGAAAACTTGGTCCTTTGTGGTCAAAATGGGAAAAAATCAAAAAAATGTCACAATTTAAAATAAATCAAAGACCAAATAGGTATACAATTTAAAATGGACTTAGCTTATCAATAAAAATGATACAACACAAACTATATAGTTTTTTTTTTTTTGAAAGAATTCTTGAAAAAACCTTTATTTACGAGTAGGTGTAATTCAAAATGTGTCGTTTTTCTTTAAAACTATGATATACACACTATAAGTGGATAGGCACAGCTAAAATAGTGACGATTTTTCTAATCGGGAGACTTCATTTCCAGCGCAGTGACACATGGTCTCCCTACAGAGTATTTTATGAACTATCTTTATGTCAATTTTTCTGATAAAACTAGATATTTTTTTGGACATTTTACATTATTTAACTCTAAAAGGAGAATTGTTGAGTTGTGTCACTTTTCTTGTGCACCGACGATATATATAATCGGTTTCTGGAAAACGGTTTTAATGATTTCGATGAAATTCTCGGGTTAGGGGGTCTGTCTTGTCGGAATAAATGGATTAATTTTTTTTGTTATATATATAGTATATACTATACACCAATATCTCACTTTGCGTCGTTTCGTTTTGCGTTTTTTCGAAGTTGCGTCGCTGCTTAATTAGTACTAATTTTCACTGTGCGTCGTTAGATTTTCGAGGTTGTGTTGTTTTGGGTTCGAGTCTTTAATTATTTTTTTTTTAATTTTCTTTTTTCTCTAAAAGATGGCACCACTTTTGTTTCTAATTGCGCCATGCCATCAAAACTCGGGGATCCCCTTTCTAACTGAAAAGCAAAGCAATTTTTGTTTTGCTAATTTTAGAGTTCAGTTTCAATTATGTAGTGTGTTGTGCTTTTTGTAACGTTTCAATTAGTGTGTTGTGCTTTTTTTAAAAGAGAATAATAAATTTTTATAAATTTTTGCTACAAGGAAATTTATTTTACGTTGAAAAAAAAAGCTGTTCAGCAAACATTGGACCAATTTTTTGTGAAAGAAAGCCGACTTACGACAACAGCCACTATGGACTCATCAGACAGTGATTAATTTTAATTTTGTTTTTCATAAATTAATTGAATAGTTTATTTTGTTTTAATTGAATACGTTTTTTTTTGTTTTTTGTATGTATCCTATTTAAATGTTTACTTTGTTCAATTTTCTTTTTAAAAAGTAGTATTTTCGTAACCCTGGAACCTATCTTCGATCTTTACATGGTTTGCTATAGAAAATCTTAATTCACTTTGGGTCGTTTCAATTTGCTTCGTGTTTTTTGGAACGTAACCCCGACGCAAAGTGAGGTATTGGTGTATATGAATATCAGCGACAGTTGGTGACTTTTCAATCAGAGGATGCTGTTCAAAAAAGTACCCTTCATTTTTCGAAATTTTATTTTAATCTTCGCTTTTTTGGAAATTTCATCGAATATGGAATCATTTTCGTTATTTTTCAAATTTAACATTAGATTTTTTAAAAATATATTTTGGGACCTTCACCCCCAAACGGATACTGCTTTGAGTGAGTGAAGGTAGGACTCAGAAATTAATTCTTGTGACTTAAACTTCATAGTCCCTGAGATGGAATTCAACCATCTTCCACAATGAATCAGCCTGTCCTATAAGAAAATCTTCAAATTCTCATAATTCTATTGCTATAAGCAAGATATGACTTGTCTAGTTATTTCCGACCTTATTTATTGAGAGTTCTTATAAATAGATTACTCCAGAGATTCCCGAATCATCTTTATTTATTCCTTTTTTGTATTATTTCTATTTTAATAGTTCCTCAGCGATAACAATTTTTATTCGATTAATACTTGTCTGAACTTGTCTTTGACATGCTTGAACTGGAATTTATATCTACCAGGCAGGGACTTGAAACCTTCTATCAGCGCCCTTTTCAGAAAAATCCTTTATTTTAATTGCCCTTGAAACTATGAAACAATTCTATTTGATTTCGAGAACCAATAAAATACTTTTCGAAACAAAAAATGTTTTTTTATAGAAATATTTGAAATAACGGATAATAAATTGAAAATTTAAAGATCCTCCTGAAATTTTGAGGTCGAAATTTATTAAAATACTCTAAATTTGTGAAATTTTAGGGATCCACCGCACCCACAGCATCCAAGGATCTCAGGCCACTGATATATATATATATATATATATATTTGTGCATCTCTACGAATCCTTAATTAATTAATTTTAAATAATAAATTAATATTTTCATTGTTTTCCAAAGTTTTATTTTATTAATTTTTTAGTTATTAATATTCTCATATAAGGAAGTAAAATCTGGAATAATGGACTGTTGGGCTACTTTTACTTATCCAGAAGCACAATCTGCTTATGTAATATGGTATAGTATTATATTATTTTATATTATTACTAGTTGTACTCCGTGTAGCCTCCGGCACGCCTGTCCCAGCTAGTCCCTCCGGGCGGAGTTACCCCTGGCGGCGGCGTCTCGGAATGAAAGTATGAGGTGTCCAAAATTGATTACCTTTTATGTAAATTGTTTTTTTTTTTTTTTTTTATATATATATAGTTGACCCAGTCACGCGTATGCTGTGGCTAAAGTTTTTGTTATATTACATTATAGTAAACAATCTAAGAGGAACGATAAGAGAACATCAGTCACGGAGTCCACTATGCTTTTTCACACAGATAGTATTTGTAAAAAATATGGTGATCTCCTTATTTGACTTTCTACTACTATAACCCTTTAGTACAATGAAATTATTTACGAACAAAGACGAAAATGTTGATGTTGGTATACAAATTCACTGGATTGAGATTTTGAAGGGAAGTACGTTGAACACAATTAATTAAAATGTTCTTACACTTGATATATAAGCAGAAATCAATACAAAATAAAAATTTATCAGATTTATTATTTCCATTTAATTTTATAACAAATAAGTATACTGCAGTATAATACAGTAAATAACATGTGATGCTTAAACTCATAGAATGAGGTAGGCAAGGCAGACAGTCTTAAACTTTTAAACATTGATATCTATTTTTTGAATTATAAATACTTTCAATTTCAATTTAATTTAACACCAATCGGTGCACAATGTTTTTGGTTAACCTGTCTTTAGCTACTAACATAAATAGATTCGACGGTTTCCCAACACGTGAACACGCAACATATAGTTGCCCATGAGAAAAACATGTATTTTCCAAATCTAAACCACAAATGGACATTGTTTGACCTTGAGATTTATTTATAGACATGGCGAAAGCTAAACGAAATTGGAAACCGCAGCCTTTTGACAGGGTATGGTAGAATCTGACGGTATCATCGGAATACGTGGCAGCAGGACCATTTTTCCTTTAAACTTCCCAGCCAAAATGGTTGCTTCAAGAATGTTTCCGGTGATCTTTTTGATGACCAAACGCGTACCGTTACATAATTGAGGTGGATTCAAATTACGGAGGAGAATAATAGGGGAACCAATCTTTAATCGAAGATTATGTGGTGGCATTCCAGGGATATCTAATGAATTTAAAAATTCAATCGGAAAATTTATACTTTCATTTTCATCAACAACAGTATCGATTGATTTAAAAGACATCAGATCGCCTGGTAACAACTGTTGTATCTGAAGTTAATTTCGTCAACATCAACGTTTTTGGCTGCCAAAATCGCCCGTTGACTGAGCCATTCATGATTCAAATAATTATTAAATTATAAAGTTTTGATCAATGAAGCACAAATAAGTAAAAAACAGGTTTAATTTAACTGTATTATCTTCATTATAATATGAATGCAATTTACACTTCAGTCTAAGTAACACGTGGCCGGCTATGCTAACACCAAAAATTTAAAAAGTGGAAATAATTGAATTATACGGTATTTCGTTCACTACAAAATAAATTTAATTAATTCTTATAGCGTCAACAACACGTGGTAATTATGCTGTTAAAATGTAGCTTATATGACACGTTCGTAGATTTACCATAGCAGCGCCATCTATTGATTACTTACTCAACCCAGTCGAAAGGTATCGATATCTGTTAGAATCATTTGGAGTCAAATGACTGTCAAATAATAACAGACAAATAATTAGCAATAAATTAAAATTGCGACTATAATTTGAGATTTAAACTATCCTATTTCTCAAGTTGGATCGAACTGCACATGGTGTGCGAATTTTATTATAATCGGTTCAGTGGTTTAGGAGTCCATTGAGAACATACATTGTGACACGAGATTTATATATATTAAGATTAATAATATTATATATAATAAAATAAGAATAAAACAGAATAAAATAATTAATAATAAATAATAATGTAACATGGTTAGTAATTATTTTATACATATCGTCGCTCTTAGAGTATAAACCTGATAACTCCATTGTTTATCATGTATTATGACATATTAATACCGTTTGTAAGAAAAAGAGATGCAGCATCGTCCAAGTAAAAGTGCTACTTAAAATTACGATCGTAAGTTGTAGAAACAAAAATGTGAAAAATAGTTTCTGTCCATAACAGCAATATTAAATTTTGTTTGTTTTTTCTCTGCCCTGTAAAATTACCTTGTTGTGAGTTAGCAGGTCTACACTCTAAGGCGACGATATGTGAATTGTAGTTAAAAATTGATTGAATTATTTATTTATCCATTGTCAAATTTTAGTAAATAATTCTCAGACTCTAGTACCAATTAAAGAACTGTGTTATCTTCCTGTTCCGTGTGTCGAAGTAGTTATTATAGCTTGAAAATGTCTTCTTTTTGTAATGATTCATTTTTTATTTTTGAAGTGATAACTTCTTTTGGGAGGGTAAACCGCTTCGTTACGTAACGCGTTACGGCGCCAGTCTGTCTGGCTTCCCCTTCTCTCACTCATATGGGAGCGGTATTACTTTTCAGCAACGCTCATAGAATTTTCTTTAAAAAAAGACTTGACGGATATCAGATTAGGACCTGAGACATCTTTCATGAGAGGAGAGAGACTTTACCACTAGACCATGGGATTATTTAAAAAATCTTTGCTTTTTACTTTTACTAAAATGAATATTTTTGAATTAGACTTTATTATAAGTGTGGAAATAATTGAATATATTATATCTAGCTATGTATTTTATGAATAGAATTTATTTAATATATTGCGCGGCAAATTTGAAATATGTATAATTTAATTAAACCGAAAGAAAGACAACAATTAATTTTAAATCCAGAATATAATAATTATTCCTTTGCCCCCCCCCCTTCTAATTAAAATTAAATATTCAATTCTCTGTTCTCCGGGCAATTATCCTTGCAATTGTCTTCCTAAAAAAATACTTGGTGGAAATGGTTGGTGAAAGTTATCACTTCTGTCGCACGTCCCGAGACGCACACATTTTTTTGTATAAAAAAGAAAAATAATTACATCAGGGCAGTGGTTAAGCTCTTAGTTTTATTTAGACCGTATGGTCCTTACTTCGATCCTGAAGCATGTATCAAGATTTATTACCAACATTTCTCCGAGCGTTGCTACAAAAATTCTAATGCTATTACATATATAACCACCTGTGCATCTTGCTGGCCAGAAGGCTACGTCCCTGGACTCCGTAGTGGGTTTTAAAGTACAACACTACTCAGACAAAATTAAACAAAATGTGTAACTGTAACCTAACAATGGATTTCAGTAGAGTTTTATACGCTGATTATCATGCAATTTTCGTGATTTTTCACAATACGTCTGAGTTTTGGGATATAATCGGTCAAAATGACGAAAAAGGCCATTTTGACTTATTTTCGAGTCCCATTCGATATTAAACAGCAATATTT